>CAKALG010011451.1:0-17981 GCA_916700815.1 Helicolenus hilgendorfi
GAGTGACTGGATACTGCAGCTGGTGAGGTGAAGTAAATCACTACACTTCTCTGTTGTAAACAAGACCATCCAAACCGAGACCAAGTCATGACCAAGACTTTGAGGGGTTGAGACTCGGGCTGTGTATTGGCAAGATTTTTTAAATTTTTTAAAATATCTTTAGGAAAACTGTCATAGTATGAAGAACACACCACCGTATGTATAAAATCGGAGTAAAAGAAGTTTACTTTTTATGCAATCAGAACAGTGGGATCTGCATTTATCACAGTCTCTGTAACATCCAACATCACAGCCCTACTTTGAGAGGTCACATACACTGAAAGGGCACATCTCTTTGCAAACGATGTTTTTAAAAATCTATTCAGTATCACTAAACATAATATTACGATATTCAATATTTTCTTACACCCCTAGTTGAGACCAAGTCAAGACCAAGACCAGACAAGTTTGAGTCCCACACTGTATGCCACAATTATGTGGAACATGTATACCATAGGCACGTTCCTCAAATTGATCTGAAAGATCCACATTCCCATAAAAATGCCCACAGAAAACAAATAAATTCCTCTCCATTCACCTCTTTTATTACCATATATACTGTTTATGTGTGTATGTGTAAGTGTATCCTGTATTGATAAAATAATAATAATTAATTTTATGTGTGGGGATTTTCCTTTGTTCTCTATGAGCAATCACAGTAATATTAAATAAATCAGACAATGCACAGGCAGTTTAGTGATATCCCCGGAGTCGTGGTCTTGACCGTTTTTGAAATAAAATCCAGAGTCCTCTTTGTCTGAGACCGAGAAAAGACGGAGTAGAAATGCACTCGATTCCGAGACGAGACCTTCAAAAAGTGGTCTTGAGGTCGCTCTCGAGACCAAGACCGATCTCGACGTAATACAACACTGCACTACACTTCACTGCAGTTTCGTCAAACTACAAGCAGAGACATAAGAAATAGCAGCAGAAAGACAAATGTACTGGATATGTGTTAAATGGGGGTTTCAAAAACCAGATGGCATCTTCTTTTCACTATTTTAACATACACAGTGAAGGAGATTAACAGAGTCCATTAATTAATTTATTTTTCCACCACAGGCATGTTATTTTATTTAGAATATCTTTAGCTGATTTGTGTCTGGTGTGTTTTCCTTTTAGCAATTAACACATTTTTGATTGTGTGTAAGTGTAGTTTCCCCATTAGTCACAGTGGGGTAAGCATTTTAATTTAATTTTTTCCCCTAAAACGATTACTGAACTATTTCCAACACATAATGAGACCAGCCTCATCATACTTATTTAGTAATTAATTAACAAGAGGAAAAAAACTGTCAGCACAACTAACACCAGATGCAAATATGGAAAAAACAATTAACAGCAAGGAAACGGCTTGTCAAAAAGTGTAGATTTAAGTGACATTATGCAAAACAGTTCATCACACTGCATAAGTAAAAACTCTAAAACGAGACAGTACAGAGCAGCTATAAGCGAGCTCAGGTGATCCAGCTGTGCACCTGTTCTCAAGTGATCCATTCAGATGATGCTCGACTAGGAGAAATGTCTCATTTCATGACATCAGATTCCCTCAATTCTTCCTCCTTCGCATCTTTTCATCGTTTCAACCAGGAGGACTGAGGAGGAAATTACTAAGTGAGATAAAATGAGATGCACCTCCTCTCATTCAAATCATCCATCTATATCCACCATCCGTCACGCTGACCAGAAAGCACTGAGTGGTGGCAGCTCTCTTATGGAGGTGCTGAGCTTGTATACAAAAGCTTAAATGGCAATTTGTTATCAGGATGGAGCCAAGGAGTTGCAAGCATTACCTCTGGGGAGTGTGTGGAACGGCATGTGCTTTGGTGGTCAAACATAATACTATAAATAAATTATGAAACTGGAAATGAGCCATATCTACTTTATTGAGTGCAAATGAGCGATACGTGTCAGCTTTAAAGCAGGTCTGATAGGCAAAGCAGCATGAACTCTAACAGGGCTATGGTACAGGTCACAGGAGGAGTATCAGTTATAAAAACGTCAAAATGATTTAATATAACAATATTATTCTGGCAACACAGACAAACTTCACAGGCAAAGAGGAAGACTTATTAGGACTGTGACAAGACACGTCAGAGGACATATGCTTAACACTAAAAACGGAGGCCTGGGGAATTATCAACACTAGGGACGTAAGAAAATATGAATACACATGAGTATCATGATAATATGTTTTGCGATATTGTACCGATTCTCCAAAACACTGTATCCATTTTAAATTAACCGGATGATACTATTTAGTCGTTCGAAGGTTGTAGCGGGTTCAGTTTTAAAGCTAAGGTGAAGATACTTATGAATTAGTATGCATCTTATGGTACTAGAAAACCTAAGGAATCCATTGGTACCAACGATGTCAAACACACATGTCGGGAAGGAGGTTAAATAATGCTCCAAAGTTAAAGGAATAAAATTGATAAAGCATAGTATCGCAATATTTTGTGTGTCAATATTGTATCGATACACGGACATCAAGTATCAATCTTTCTTTATATAAACTATTAACCTCTTAACAATCCGGCCGCTATTCTGTCTTTCAGAGATTGGAGCGGACTCAGTCTTAAAGCTAGAGGGAAGATACTGATATCATATGGAACTAGAAAACGAAGGAATCGTTTGTTACCAACTTTTCGGAAAGAATGCTCAATAACGCTCCAAAGTTGCGCTTAAGTTTGGTGAGGAAAAACTAGCATGGCCATTTTCAAAAGAGTACCTTGACCTATGACCTCAACATATGTGAATGAAAATGGGTTCAATGGGTACCAATGAGTCTCCCCATTACAGACATGCCCACTTTATGATAATCACATGCAGTTTGGGGCAAAAAACATGCCGTTTTTATTGTTATTTTCACCTATTCTAAAATGGTGTGTTTGAATATTTCTGCATACTGAGTCTTGAATTACATAAATTAAGTATCACAGTAAAGCTGAGACTCTTGTGGATCCAATGAGTCCAATTGTATTCATGTGTGATGATGTTAGTCCCCATAGTAGCTAGGGCTGCACAATTAATGGAATATTAATCACAATCACAATTTGGGCTTCCCACAATTAAATGAAGATGATCGACTGCGATATTGACGTTTAAAATGCTCCGCTCATAGAAAACTCAGCTGCAAATCAAATCAAGCGCTTCCTGAACTAACAGCCAGCCACCGGGCGTGGCTGGCTGTTAGTTCAGCTTTTCGGGAGCTGTCATGGTGCTGTGCCTGCAACCTGCAACAGCAGCAGCCTGTGAAAAACTTTTTGGTGTAGTCCAGAGAAGAAGACTAATAACAGAGAGCATACGGGCAAAACGAAAATGCACTGAAATTGGCAGGAATGTAGCACAACATGAACGTGAAAGCAGTGCTCTGTTAAGATG
The DNA here is from genome assembly GCA_916700815.1 of Helicolenus hilgendorfi. Lineage (NCBI taxonomy): Eukaryota > Metazoa > Chordata > Actinopteri > Perciformes > Sebastidae > Helicolenus > Helicolenus hilgendorfi. The sequence goes on from CAKALG010011451.1 coordinate 3,424, forward strand.
TGAAAGTGCAATAAAAATATTTTGTCCTTAAAATCAACGAATAATTGTGGTAAATAATCGTGATCTCAATATTGATCAAAATAATTGTGATTAGCATTTTTGCCTTAATCATGCAGCCCTAATATAAGCCATTTCACATAGTGACTTTTTTTTTACTCAGATTACATATTACATATGGTGGTGTGTCTTTATACTATGAAAAATCGCAATATGACACTTTGCTTACAGTATCGCAATATATTAAACCGTGCCCCTGTATCATGATACTTATCGGATCGCCAGATACTTGCCAATACAGAGTCCTAATCAACACCTCTGTGGTAGAGTCTCACTGTACAGCTCGTGACTTGAATGACAGCAGTTCCACGAGGACTGAAATGAGTCTGCTTTGTTATCTGTCTCCATGTCTAAGCTGCTGAACTCCATTAGCCCTGTGGCAGAAATAAAAATGACGGTAAAAAGTAATTCGCACTGTACTGTGTGCAGGACTTTCTAATGGACTTCCAGTGTGTGCTTTTACATTTAAATCTGTTTCTCTCCTCCCAGACTTTATATTGGCTGTGCTAATACTGACAGACTGGGTCGATGGGGACAAATGAAATAGTTTTGTGAGGATGGCCTGAGGAGAGGAGAAGGTGGGAGGGAGGGAGAGAGAGCGACTAAAGGAAAATGAGTTTTCATGAGAAAAGGTGGTGCATTGCCATCCTGGTGCTGCATTATTAACTAGATAGTCCATTATCACTGAGAAACACACACACATATACGTTATACTCCGAGCAATGGGACTGTGCATGCAGGCCTCTCGTGCTCTCTGTGTGTGCTCGTTTCAAATATAGCCCTCCAGAATGCTATATGTCTGAAAAGGTCAGGTTACAGAGCAATAATGCGAGAGTCAGAAGTCAAACATCCATCCTCTGCAGTGGTCACCATGCGTCAGTCATCAGTCTGAAGGGGCTCCACTCATAGCTTCAGTAGCTGCAGCAGCACTTATGCGATAATGACTCCATAACCAGGAGACAAACAAGCACACACACACACAGCATTAATTATCCATTGCATAACAGGGGTGGAAATGGTCATAGAGGAGCAATTGTGGAGAACTTCTCCGGGGAGCCTGAAGTGAGCGATTTCCTGCTGCAGTATACATGATACCATCCATTAAAATCTTTTTTTTTTGTTTTTAAAACTACAGCTACATCATATGTTGTGTAGTCTCGCATAGCTAGACCTACCTCCACAGCTAACTGTCCCCTCTTTGTCGATTAGTCTAATAAGACTATATACTATACACTCACCGACCACTTTCTTAGGCACACCTGTTCAATTGCTTGGTAGCACAAATAGCTAATCAGCCAATCACATGGCAGCAACTCAATGCATTTAGGCATCTAGACGTGGTGAAGACGACTTTCAAACCGAAGTTCAAACCGAGCATCAGAATGGGGAAGAAAGGGGATTTAAGTGACTTTGAACGTGGCATGGTTGTTGGTGCCAGACGGGCTGGTCTGAGTATTTCAAAAACTGCTGATCTACTGGGATTTTCACGCACAACCATCTCTAGGGTTTACAGAGAATGGTCCGAAAAAGAGAAAATATCCAGTGAGCGGCAGTTGTGTGGACGGAAATGCCTTGTTGATGTCAGAGGTCAGAGGAGAATGGGCAGACTGGTTCGAGATGATAGAAAGGCAACAGTAACTCAAATAACCACTCGTTACAACCAAGGTATGCAGAATAGCATCTCTGAACGCACAACACATCCAACCTTGAAGCAGATGGGCTACAGCAGCAGAAGACCACCCGGTACTAGGAAGGTATACCTTATAAAGTGGCCGGTGAGTGTATATAAGACTAATTGGTTGTTTTGGTCTTAGTCGACTAAGATTTCTTTAGTTGATTAGTTGCTTTTCTATGCTTTTTTCATGCCGAATGACTTATATCCAAGAAACTTATGAGCACATCTCTGGTAAACACAAGATTTAAAGTGGTGATTTTGTGTCATTCTTTGTGGAAAAACTCACAGATATGTCAGTTAAATCAACTAGTCGATTAGTCAACAAAATTGTGTGTTAGTCGACTAAGAATTCCTTTGGTCGAGGGCAGCCCTACTAAATTTTCTCACCCCGGTGATATCAACTTTTAACTTCTGCTTACAAGGGTCTTAACACAAGACTAGACAAAGACTTACACACATACTATATATACGCATTTCTTATCTCATTACATTGTTGAATGGACTGGCTTCCACATATCCTTGTTTTCATAGTAGGTCGGATTAAATGTATGGATAACATGCTGCTTCTAAGAGATATCTCAAATTGCACTGAGCAGTACAAAAACATTACTTGTCATCACATGCCTTTGATAGGTTAAGTGCAGATGCATAATACTGTCAGTTCAGTTCTTGATAATGTTTGTAAAAGCCAGCCAAACAATTTGAAGATGTCAAGGCTCAGGTCAGTAAAATGTACAATTACAGTTTTACAAACAATTAATTGAGAAATGATCAACACATTAAGATAGTAGATAGAAATTAGATTAAAATTTGAATGAGACTACTACTAGACTGATATTCAATACCGCACCCTTTAGTATTTCTGCTGCTGCAGCCCTGCTCTGCATTCAAATAAATGCTGCTTTCTACCACACAAAGAAAACAATAGACTCTGACAGAGATATACGGCATGATGAAACCTCACGCTGCACAGCGATGCGAGGCTTCATTCACGAGGAACTAAACTCAACTAAGTGCTCTCAGTGCACCAGTGTGTGTCCACTCCCGTCACGTGCTCCTACAGAGGAGAGAGAGAGAACACTGAAAAAATGTGAGAAAGAGGAAAAAACAATCCTTCAGCTCTCCATTTTCACCTGGTCCGACAGCGTTTACTGTTTGTGCAATTATATAATGTCACATCAAAGCATTGCGTAAGATTCTATTTATATACCTCACCTATGGCTGATGTGAAAGAAAGCTGCTAACAACTGTTAGCTGATCTGGGAGTGGGAGCAGCCTGCATGTTTTCCTCACTCACTCATTCTCTTGTTGACACATAATACACATTCTTTCAACACATTCACAAAGCTGTCCTTCAGCTGATTTACAAGAATGTGCAGTCTGTCAACCAATTAGACAAGTCGGAGGGGATGGAAAGTGAAGGCCAGCAAGAGACGAAGGCTTACTATTCTACATAAAGTCCTGGGACTAGCCAATAGGGTAGGTGTTCAATTGTGTCATTATTTGCTGCAGCAGAATTAATGTAGTGAGAAGCACGATATGATACCAGCTGACTGGAACAAACTTTGTTCTGATCGGCCTTATCAGCGAAACCTAATCTAACCTCGAGTTAGATTCTTGTCAACATTTCTGTCGGGCATACTGCTATAATCATTTGGTCTCGCTGGACTTGCGGCTGTAATTATATTCCACAAATACATAATGTACATTCACAAAGCAGGAGGCTTCATTCACCTCAAAATCCACATTTACTGAATCACCCGAAATCACTGCACAATGAAGAGCAATTTGATCTGAAGGAGCTCTGGGTCTGTAATAAGCACTTAGTGTGCGGTCTGCTCTTCCCTCCCCTGTTCCTTCCTGCAATTCACCGACTCAACTGCCCAGCCCTGCTCTTCATGGCCAATTAGTAGGGCATTTAAGTTTCATGTATGTCATATCCTCTCTGTGTCCACTGCCGCAGAGAAATGGAGAGAGACCGAGTAAAAAGAAAAAGAGAGAGAGAGAGGGAAAGTGGCAACGTGCCAATTTTGTCCATTTTCCAGACTCCCAAGGCTCGCCTTTACTGCCTGCTATTACTTCTAGTCACCTTGTTGTGAAAGCTCCTATGGGCAACGGAACAAACAGGCCGGAGAGATCACAGAGAAAACACACACTGTGAGGCACATGCACACAAATGTGGTTCTTAAAATCATACTGTAGGTGGATAGAAGCATACTGTAGACTGAAGCAAATAATCACATGGGAGATGTCAACATCAGACTGTGGGCTTTAGAGTCTAAGGGGAGCATACGGTATACTGTATAGACAACATTAGCAGGGCTAATTAATTTCACAATTAATTGACCGAGTCATGTGACCGAGCAGACGCTACAGCACATGTCCCAGTTGCCCAAGATCCGCAAAGATACAGGTACCTTTCCAGACGGATGTCGAGCCATTTAGGCTTCATGCGCCAATGAGCAACTCTCATAGGAATGACCGGGGCCCCGCCTCCAACGATGTATTCAGTTCTTTTAATACATCCACGCCCGCAACATCCGCAATAGAACGTTCGCTCGAGACTTCTTTCTAGACTTCTATACAATCAGTCTTCTTTTTGCAACCAGAGGAGTCGCCCCCTTGGTCAAATACACAGCAGTGATTTGAGGCACAAATTCTGCCCTCTATCCATCCATCCATCCTTACAGTCATAAATGAATGAGTAATAAGTGAGTAAATGTACAACTCTCAATATATTTACCTAGTTTATCTCCTTCTGAATTATAACATTAGTGCACTAGTCAAATAAAATCAATGTGAGACATGTCACTACAATACACAGTGAGGACATATCACTGCTAACATCGCCTGATGGAAAAAACACCATTGATAAATCATGCCAGCGTCTATTTCGAGCACATTTATTGTGGGCAGAATGTAGGCCATGAGTGTATATGGGCCATAGGTTGATTTAGATCATACAATACAATACAAAGCTATGACCCAGCATGCACTAACCCACATTCATAACCCGAAGCACACGCATAGGGGACTTTATTTTTGGACGACTCAATCGCTGAATGTGAAAGGTGACATGCCTTCGTGGAAGGGACAGCGGTTCGGGGACAGTCTCCGTCTGTCCTTGACATGGAGGGGGAACGCTAAGAGGATAGCTTAGAGTGGTGATAGGCCTAGTTTTTCCATGCCCTGAGGAGTTAGACACAATCAGCCAGATGTATTTTGGCATTGTGAGTGGTGCGGAGAAGCTATTTGTGTGTCTCGTGGTGTCAAGCAAGTCAAAGTCCATTTTGCAGTTTGGGGCCAGACAGACGCCGACAGGGGTCATGCGTGGGTATGTAGGGCAAAAAAAACATAGTCTCATGCCCACTTGGTCTCTTGCCACTTTTCTGCTGCAATGCAAGCTAGATATCCTCTCTCTGCAGAGTATACAGTTACTGCAAGAACTGTGATTGGTCTGTTTGAGCCGGTTTCTATTTACTTTATTTGCCAGTTCAGTTGGGTTTGTTGATAGTGAGGACTACAGGCTGGAGAACAGCTGAGTCATCTTTTTTTTCCTCAGTAATGCTAAATTTGTTTCTTCTGATCTAGCAAACCTAGTTTCATCTTTCTCCTCACAACCTTCGATAAATGAATGAGAAATGTAGACATGATTGATGATGATCATATCAGCATAACCACTATAACACTTAAGAAGTACAGTGTGACCTCAAGGACCGGTTTAATATACTCTTATCAGCAAATATGGCAAATCTGCAGTATATTCACAACAGTACACTACAAGATGTTTCTGAAAACATTTGAGATGAGAAATAGGCATTAGAGTAACAGAATACTGATTCATATTTGATCAGCGCTGCCTAGTTTGACTGTTTGATCGGAGTTTGTGAGTGATTGACAGCTGCCTCCGTTGAATGAACAGCCAACAGGAACGCTCTCTCTCTGAAATGACCTGTGATTGGCCAAAGTCTCCCGTCATGGGCTAGATTTTTTTAAAGCCTGAAAACAGAGCCATGAGGAGGTGCAGAAGTCTAGTTTTCTCTCAGAACACTCGAATTACAATATGCTGAAATGTTATTATGGATTTTTTGCCCAATGACGCCAAAAACATTCTGCCTACTGCTGCTTTAATGGTAATTACAGTATGTTTTCAACTGTGTCAACAGGTAGAGGAAACACTGTGAGCTCACAAAGCTATAGCACATTTACCAGAAAACACTGTCTGTAAGCAGAGATAACACAGCGTTAATACCACGCAGTTGTAGAAACCGTAGAGTTGCCCTGAGACAAAAGACAGAAACAAAGCAGAACAAAAACAGACGAGTGAGTTGAGACAAAAAAAAGAAATAGGAAGGAAGGAAGATGGGGAAGGAATGAAAAAGAGAGTGAAACGGGGCAAAAAAAGAAAAACAGACAGCAAGAAAATTGGAGGAAACGCAAGAAATCATGTGAAATTGAAATTGAAAGAGAACAATTTTCCACACTCTTAAGTGCACTCCTAACAAGCTGATGCTTTGGTAGTACTTAATGACTCACTGTAAATATTCATGAGATTCCGTAGCAATTTAAATGTTCAGAGTTTGTTCCTTTAAGTTTTGAAAGAGTCTATATCGAAGAAAAATCCAATACTTTCCTAACTAGATCCCTGGTTGGGCGACACTTTGGAATGTATTTTTCTCACTTGAATTACTTCATTTCCACTCCCTAGATCACTTCTCGGTACCTGGAGGAGACAGCGAATACCACACCGTGCTGTTCTGATTAATAAGAAAGATAGCAGACAGAGGTGAGCAACATGCACAGAGCAACATGTTCAGACTAGTGGCTGAAGCGAGAGGCAAATCTTGCCCATAAAGTGTTATTGTTCAGGGCGTAATAGCCAGACTGTACTGAACATACAGTTCTCTATAACACAACGAACAACCAAGAACATAAGAAACAAGATAAGACCGCTAGAAGAACGTCCTTATTGGGGAGAGTCATATATTGCCAACTCCACAAGTGCTTAAAACAAGGCTCTAAGCGGTAACAATAGGCTTGTTCTCCCCTCCATAAAAAGCCATCTAGGCTCACACTAGAGTCTCAGAAGCTAAGTGAAGACGACAGGCGTGCCACATTGAGCCTATTTCTATTGACAGATGCAGAGAGCCCGAGCAAAGGCTCGACTTTGCTGGCAATCTGTTGTCACTCATTGCTCTACAGCTTCACTCATTGTGTTTACATGCACACTATAACTAGATTACAGTGAATAATCTGATTAAGCTCTGAGGCCATTAATGTGGATGTTCTGTCAATCTTGAAATGTTACCTGTGCTGTATTTATAGCAATGAAATCTTTCACGCATCCCGATCCAGCCATTTTTTATAACGTCACGATACCGCTCGGATCAGCTGGCTGTAAACGTGTTTGGACTCAACTGCTCTCTTATTTGTGTTATCATGGGAAGTTATTTTCAGTTTGACATTAAAATATCCTTCCATCCAGAATTCCCTTTGCACTTTCATCCAAAACTGAATCCAATAAAAATAAATTGGCAAAACTTGCTGTTTCGAAACTCACTCAATTGGCTTGATTCGGATTATTTCAGTGTTTTTCTGCCAGATATATATTTTTTTTATCATCTTTGAAATAAGCCTCATTATAATTCCTTGTGAATTTCCATCCAAAAAAACATGCAAAAAACCCCACCAACTAACCCACTTGGTTGTTTAGTAATTGGGGCTGAATAGATTTAAATGGACATTTATTTTCTCCAAAGAAATCTCAATCTCCATCAACACAGCAAACAAACACGAGGCCACACCCACCGAGGGCAGAGGCTGAAACCAACAATAAGGGCTGTATTCACAGCCTGTCTGAAAGTGACATAACTGGTGGGACGCTTTAACACACTGCTGGCAGTGTTTCTGAAAGAAAAAAAGAGGCTGCTAGCCAAAAAACGTGTGGCAGCCCTTAGAAAACCTATAATTAGAGCCTAAAAACAGGATAAACAGGATATTTGCTGAATTTGAACTGATGTAAACTGTATTTCCATCGCCACTAGCCATGCCTCTATTTGCACATAGCAACACTGCAATTGGTCAATTCATGTATCATGTATGTATCAACATGAACTTGCATTTATATAGCACCTTTCTATTTTTCTGACCACCACATGTCAGCATTCACCCATTCACACACACATTCATACACTGATGGCAGAGGCTGCCATGCAAGGTGCCAACCTGCCCATCAGGATCTAATCTAAATACTCATTCACACACCGATGGCACAGCCTTCAGGAGCAATGTGGGGTTCAGTATCTTGCTCAATGACACTTGGACATGTGGACTGGAGGAGCTGGGTTTAAACCATCAACCTTCCGATTGATGGCCACCTCTCTGAGCCACAGCCACTCCTTAAAATTTCATTTTTACTAAATTCCTACCTAATTTGACATCACCTGAAATTTTTAAAGGGGCAGTGTGTAGGATCTTTGCAGACTGCAACCAACTCAAACTTGTCCCGTGTGCCAAGTGTGTAGGAGACTATGAGGGCCGATGCGAAAGCGCGAATCCCCAGATCCCCCTAAATATTACACACTGTCCCTTTAAAACATGAATATTGCCTTTTGTAGAGGGCTGCTTCTACACCATGCGGAGGTTGAACATTCAGTGCGTGATTGGCATATCTTCACTTTTTAATGTACAGACTGCTTCATCAGGGGACAAATCCATTATGCCACAATGCAATGCTAAGTGTTACACATATGGAGGCTAAAGGAAGTGAGCAGTTCATGGCAAGATCTGCCAACAGCTTACTGTAACAAGGCAGGAAGTAAAGAACAACATGTGGTATTTTACCTCACTTTAAAAAAGTCATTGCATAGTACTGATTGCGACACTTAAATGGTGTAATAGCACATATCAACAGTTTTGTCCTTTCACTGAAACGACTGATGAGAACACTACATAGCTAGTACCACCAAACTAACGGGTGTGACTGCTGCACGTCGAGGACTGCCGTCACTCCACTGGACAATAGAGTTTTCATGGTCACAGGAGGAGAGAGCCACTTCAACAGAGAGGCACTCAGAGCCTAATCTGCAGGGTACGGTGGCACTCTCACCAGCAGCGGGCAAAACAATTCACAAGCAATTGCAGTAATCGCTGAGTTGGGGCAATGCAGACAAAATGAAAGCATACAAGAATGTCCACGTTCAGTGTGTGTCATCCCAGGCATCCTCTTCTGCTACCTTCCTTCAGTCTCCATGAACACTGCAACATATCATCTTCCACAGAGGCCATCTCACATCTTATAAATCTCACCACAACAGCACAGTCTGCCTCTCACTTATTGTTCTGCCCTCCACGCCCTCATCCTTGCTGTTTGGCGAGCTGCTGCCTTGTAAAGCGAACCCAGTCTCCGAATCCCACTGCAGGAGAATGGGAGGGAGGAAGCCAAAAAACTACCTTAGGAAACGCGCTGGCGTCCTGTTGTTAGGTTTGTAGCAGATACACAAAGGCTGCAAAGCCACTAAAAGTGAGGAGAGGAAACACTCCAAAGGCAGATGTGTCTGTGTGACTTTACACATCAAAAGAGTGAAGAAAAGAGAAATTGCAACACCGTGGTGACGCATTTCAAGGCAGTGCTATGAACAGTGCTTGTATTCATCTACAAATCCTTTTCACTGATGAAATTTCAGTGCATACACTTTGCTGTTTACTTGGCCTTATTTAAGACTTTAAAGTTTATATTCAGACTAGGGCTGTCAATCATTTAAAATATCTAATCGTGACATGGCAAACTGCAGCCCAACAGGCAACACCAGCTGTCAGTGTGTCAGTGTGCTGACTTGACTATGACTGGCCCAAAACTGCATATGATTATCATAAAGTGGGCATGTCTGTAAAGGGGAGACTCGTGGGGACCCTTAGAACCCATTTTCATTCACATATCTGGAGGTCAGAGGTCATGACAGTTTTTCCTCGCCAATTTTTTCGGCAAGTTTGGAGCGTTATTTAGCTTTCTTACCGACACAAGCTAGTATGACACGGTTAGGTTTTCTAGTTTCATATGATGCCAGTATCTTCCCTCTCGCTTTAAAACTGAGCCCGCTACAACTTAAAAATCACAAGTTGCAGAAAGAAATTAGTAGTGTTAAAACAGCCTTAATTCAGACATGACATATTCTCTTCTTAAGGTAGACCTGCCACAAGTGAGGCAGGGAGTGTCAGGGTTGGGACATAAGGAATTAAACTACGGGGATATCAGACAGTAATAAGCATGGGAGGAAACTGTTATCAGAATGACTGATTAAACTATTATTTTCAGATAACCTGACCGAGCTGAGGTCTCATTATCCTTCCTAGGGTCATGACACTGCGGGCCAAACTCAAAGAGCTAGCAGTGATAAAGGCAAACTGATCAAATACGCTGTGGCTACAACAGTACATGTAACATCACAGAAGGACAAAAAAACCTAGTTAAAGGTACATTGTGCCTTGGCAGCATCCATGAGTACCTCTCCGCTCACTCCTCCCTTTCCAAAACTGTGGTAACGTTGTTGGCCTCGCTCAGAGGCCATCCTTGCCATAATAACACTACTTTAGAAGCAACGGAAGTCAGATGGTATCACGGTTTTGCACTCTGGGGCTCATGTTACCGCAGTTTCACAAGCCTGTCTTATGAAGAACTACGGTGGCCTTCAGGCAACGTAAAAATGCAAAAGGCTCTCGCTAGAGCCAGTGTTTGGCTGTGCTATTGTAGACAAATGGCGGAGCAACATGGCGGCTCCGTGAAGAGGAGCCGCTCCCTATGTTGATAAGAAGGGCTCATTCTAAGCTAATGAAAACACAACGATTCTTAGTTTCTGGTGATTACACACTAATGAAAACATAGTTATGAATATTATATTCCATTTCTGCTAATAGATCCCCCAACATATTACACACTGTTCCTTTAACAAAGGTATAAATCCTGAGATTATCATGAAATACAACATATGGTCATCTTTTTTTCTGCAATGTCCTGTCAATCTATCTGCAATCAGAAATTATTTTTACTGTAGTAGTTTTTATTGGTAGTGGCAGATTCCACCGCAGCACAAGTTATCTCATTGCCTCACTGTTCACTTCAAGTTACATGCAAACAACATTTCCTACTGCTGCTGCTTCACATTAAAAGCGTTAAACTGACCAAACATGTGACGGCAATTTGTTCTCAAAAATGTGTCTACAAAACAAGGCGGTGGTTGTTTTATGCAATTTTGTGGACAGTGAATCGTTTTAAATTTTCCCAAGGTAATAATTGAACAAGAAGGAGCTGCCGCATAAATCAGATCGCGGTTGCAATTATTTTTAACTGTCTTCTTTATTAACACTCCAGAGTTTGTTTGGCTGCTGGCTAAACAGAAACATGAGTGGCTCCTTTATTGTATTTCTGACAAAGTAGCTGCTCTGGGAGTGTTCGCTGTCGTGTAAAAACCTCACTTGCTGTTACCATGGCAACCAATGGTGTTGCCAAATCAATCAGGACCGAAATCTCGAGGATTACAACTTTAAATCTTTTGTTTAGTTTGAGTGAACAAGTCTTAATAGGAGGCTAACAAGTGTCTCCAGTGTTTAGACCGCTACTGTGTTCCAAGTATTAGTCAGGGCCCTTCCAAAGGGAGACAAAGAACTAGCAGGAGGTTTTAGGAGCATATGCCTAAAGACTGCTAAGTCGTAATGTAATCAGATCTGGCCTGAACATTACATACTTATGGTGTCGTTCATCTGCTTTCTTCCCCCGTGGCGTTGGTGCCAGGTTGCACCAGCTTTTGGCTCGCCCCCGGCACTCCCAGATCCCGGCCTACCTCCTGACTCATCTACTTTTTCTTCAGTAAGTGATTTCCCAAATTTCAGGGAATGACTTTCAGCAGAGTACGAGCCTGAACGTGTTTATTCTGCTGTTTTTATATGTGTAGGTGGGGAGCATCAGCGATAGAGAGACATAGTACGAGCAAAGGGTTGGCCTATTCCCAGTCAAGCTGGAGTGTGAGTTGTACCCCTTTAATGAACATGAAACATCATTTGTTTTTGGCCTACAGTCTATTGAGGCTGCCGTGGGTGGAAAAACTACTCTCTCCTCCAACACATTCCTTCCTGACTTTTTTCCAAATTAGTAACTTTAGAAAGAAGCCCATGCAGTGTGCTGTGAATGCGTGGGACGGACGCCAAAATTGGAACAGCAAAAAGCTTTTTCTAAATTTCTTCTCCTCCTGTAAAACTCCATTATAGCTGCACTGGAAATATCTCAACATAATGATGCTGCATTATCTATTTTCAGGCCATTTTCTGCAAGAGTCAGTAAATCTGCCACCAAATAAAAATGGATCCAGAGTTGCAGTGACATCTGTTTCTAAAAAACATGACGGCTGTGGCCCTCATTAGGCAGTCAGTCAGTATGTATGGATGAATGGTGCAAAAGTAGCACGGATTGAAAGCAACTCGACAGTCAGCATGACGCATACTAGGGGTGTAAGAAAATATCGATACACATGAGTATCGTGATATTATGTGTTGTGATACTGTATTGATTCTCAAAAACACTATTGATTTTTCTCTTAAAAATCCGTCCCAGACGCTATTCTGTCTTTTGTAAATTGCAGCGGGCTGGGGTGGATTAATACACACGCTGGCCTAGGCTGCAGCCCAGGGGCAATTGCAATTATGTAGAGGTTCTTCAGACTATTGCCCATAAGAAACATTAAAAAAAAGATTAAGAAGCATCTACCCAATCAGCTGACCTTATGAACCTGGCCCCATGATGGGACCAGGTTCATAAGGTCAATTTGGTTTTTAAATAATATGTCACTACTGGATAGCTTTAAAATGAAAATATGATCACGGAACACAAAAGATCTACTAAAGAAAATCACTAAATTGACTACATCTTTCAAGGTTTAGATTAAAGGCTGTCTCAATGTGTGTATGTGTATATGCCAGAGTGTCTATGTGTGGGCTGTGTAACATTCCTAGTATGCCTTTACACATGGCGCTAAATTATTTTTTTCTGGTAACGTTATAGCATAATGAGTAAGGATGGGGGGCCCATTCAAAGAGTAGGCTAGGGGCCCCTGACCACCTTAATCCGCCACTAGTAGCGGGCTCAGTTTTAAAATTATAAAACCTGAGGAATCAGGTGGTATCAACCATGTTATACTAGGAGGCAAAGGAGACAAAATAACGCTCAAAAGGTGCGATACATTTTGGCGAGGAAAAACTGGCATGGCCATTTTCAAAGAGTGTGAATGTGAATGAAAATGGGTTCTATGGGTACCCACGAGTCTCCCCTTTACAGACATGCCCACTTTATGATAATACCATGCAGTTTGGGTCAAGTCATAGTCAAGTCAGCACACTGACACACTGACAGCTGTTGTTGACTGTTGAGCTGCAGTTTGCCATGTTACTATTAAATATTTGAATCGATTGACAGCCCTAGTCTGAATATGAACTTTAAAGTCTTAAATAATTGTTTTGCCTGCAGTACAAACGTGGTATTATGTGTTATTTTCGCCTATTTTAAAATGGTTTATTTCTGGTGTGTTCTTTATATAATGACAGTTTTCCCCAAATTACATATAAAAAAAAAAATATCGCTCTATAATATCTCAATATATCGCAATATATTGAATGGTTACCCCTGTATTATGATGGGTATCTTCTCGGGCAGATTCTTGCCAATACACAGACAGAAGAAGATGAACACATGATTGTGAGCTCATAGCCAGATGAGGTTCACTCTTTTTCTTGTCTTAAATGACTTGACTCTCGCTGCTTGTTTGTGTCAGACTCACTCAACCGCCCAAGGCCTTGCTGCAATTTACACATTCCTGAAATGCTAATTCTTGGAAAAGTGTCAGACGGGTCAGCAGAATCTGTGATGCACTTATTACACAACACTGTCTCACTTTACCAACCCTACCTGCTGTCTGAGAGGAATGGAGCCCGCGAGAGCAGTTCAAAATGCCAAGCAGCCGTCTAGAAGAAACACGGCACACCCGAGCGTCACATAATGCTCTCAATAACAATCCCTATCTCATCCTAACTAGCTGGATACAAGCCATAACACAACGTTCTCTGAGCAATGAACTCCAAGTGATTGCATTGTGGACTTTCTGGTTTGTACACTACCTCCCTTACACCCCCTACACACACACACACCTGGAAACCAGCACCACCCACTCACAAAAACCCTGCTGAAATGGCATTTTAAGTTGTTGCATAATCCTTGGCAACCCGACTGCACAAAGGCAGACAACAACCCCTGGAGTCAGATTACACCGAAATGACTCTTCTGGATGTGGAAATGTTACTAGAACAAAAAGGAATGATTCAACAAGTGTACACTGCAGTAATGTACTGTACATCTGAGACAGCTTAATGCCAGTTACCTAACCGCTGAAGATTTCCATTCCTGCCCTCACAGACCCTCCTCAAATCTGCGAAACCAGTCTAATAAGACTTAAGTAACGAGGAACTGACACTAATATGAGTTTTAATTACTGGTTAAGCTTATCGAAACAAAATGTGTGTCACTTTTTTAGATCAGCTCCGTCTCAAGGCTGACTTAATCTCCTTAACGTTAGGTGCTGTGTGATCTACAGGCGGATGGCATCTTCAGGTCTGGAAAGCACTTCCTTGTTTATTCCCCAGACACACTTGTGAGATTGCAGCAGAATGCAAAATGACATCCTAAAAATCGAGCACCAGAAAGCGTTCGCAGTATAGAGTGCTCCAGGGATGACGTATATTTGTAGGCCAACCAGGAAGTTAGCATCGCCCTGGTTCCCTCGACAAA
>CAKALG010011456.1:1003-15798 GCA_916700815.1 Helicolenus hilgendorfi
TGCCCCACATGTACCTGGTAAGGGTGCCCCACATGTACCTGGTAAGGATGCCCCACATGTACCTGGTAAGGGTGCCCCACATGTACCTGGTAAGGGTGCCCCACATGTACCTGGTAAGGGTGCCCCACATGTACCTGGTAAGGATTCCCCACATGTACCTGGTAAGGATGCCCCACATGTACCTGGTAAGGATTCCCCACATGTACCTGGTAAGGATGCCCCACATGTACCTGGTAAGGGTGCCCCACATGTACCTGGTAAGGGTGCCCCACATCTCCCTTCATGTGGTATCTAGAAGAGGTTTATAAAACAAGTCTTATGTATCACTGAACGCCCAATGATAGAACCTGCTGGGGCTGTTCTGTTCATACTGTTGCTATTTCTGGTAAAATATGTATCATGTCGGGCACACCTGCACCACAGGTGAGGCTCAACAAAGTTATATAACGTGGTGATAAATGGTACTGATCCGGTCGAACAACTGGCTTGTAGCTGTTTTAAAACAAGTTCCTCTTTTACTTCACATCAAAAGCTCTGTGGTTGTCCCAACCTGTTGCATAACTGCTTTTATTATTATGGCTTTCTTCAACAATAGCCCATAATAACCATAGATGTACCTTTGTTCAACCACAGTTTTTATAAGTAGCTACTCTATTAAACTGTAACATGGTAACAAGTGTAGAAGTAAGTTGTTGGTGCTTATTTTGAATGCAGGGCTTTTAAATAGAGTATTATTAACTTTATGGTGGTGCAGCTAGTTTTACATACACAAATTTGAATATTATTATGCTCACTGGTATCCATAGGAGGTGTTTCAGCCAAAGAGCTTATAGTGTGTGTGTGTGTGTGTGTGTGTGTGTGTGTGTGTGTGTGTGTGTGTGTGTGTGTGTGTGTGTGTGTGTGTGTGTGTGTGTGTGTGTGTGTATATATGTATTATATTATATACTATTTGTTAGAAGTGCGTAATATCTCAATCTTTGTTAGTATGATGTGTTTTTGAGAAGGGTGTGGAATTTCCTCAAAAACGAAACTTTGTGATCTGCGCAGGCGCAGTAGGAGCAGTATAAAAACAGAGATCGAGTGAAGTCACATCAGTTCTGTGTTGGATGTTACTCTGAGAACAACGTCGGGGGAAAATCCACAACAGGAAAAGCTGATTTCTGTCAGTATTTATTCAAGGTAAGAACAGTGGTCTCCTTTTTATTTATTCATCATTTTTATTTATTTACTTGTGTAAATGTTATTTGCCTGCTGACGTTCAAAAAAAGAAATGATCTCTGTCCCCCATATGTGGTTAGTGGTTTTCTGTACCAACAATATACCCTTAGGCTACTTAGTTGTGTGTTATGGAGGTTCAGTGTTACAGACAACAGAATGTTTAGAAGTCTCTGCTCTCAGGAAACAGGACAGAGGAAGTGATCCTTGTGTAACCCAGTAATAGATTCTGTGTTGTCGCTGAACATATTTCTTCTTCAACCCTTTCACGCATAGTGATCACTACAGTGGACAGCTATTCAAAAGACAATTTTCTTGTATTCCTATGGGTTTTGATGGTATAGTTGCACATCAGCCTCCTCAGTGGACGTTATAGCATCATCCCATTCACTGCCACCCATTGGCCTGCCATTGTAATTGCACAAAAAAAAATCCTCAGAAATGCTGAGCAGCTCAGGAATATCTTCCCAATCCTTCTATAGCAGGAGACCCTTGCAGGTAACATTTTTTAATAACATCAAGTAACAACTTAGGGGTAATATAATTGTTAAAATTTCGAAGTATTGATTTTATGTTGGGAGGAAATTACAATTAATCATCCGTCCACTAAATTGGACATCATGCATCGCTGGTTTTATTTCTATATTTACTACAATTCATACTATTACTGCAACTTTGTTGTTCTTGAAAATTCTTCCCTTTGCAGTAACTTTTTTGGCTGAAAATCAATTTATTCATGTTGTAGAATGTAACTTGCAGTTTTTTTTTTTAACAAAAATAATACTTTGTGCAGATTAATCCCATTATGTGAGTAACAGTTTGCGTGGTTATATTTTGTAGAGCTCAGTTGCAGTGCCTGATAGAAAGGCTTACAGGATATTGGAGCAAATACCATCTGAGTCAAGTGAGGATGATGCTAGTGGCAGTGAGGATGAATGGTTGCCAGAAAAAGAAAGATCGGCAAATAGAAGCAGTAGTGACAGTGGAGCTGAGGATGCTGAGGGAGCTGAGGATGCTGAGGGAGCTGAGGATGCTGAGGGAGCTGAGGATGTGCCACCTGACAGTGCTCAAGACAACCAGTTTGAGGAGAGTGGAAAGTGAATGTTGAGGGAATAGAGACAATAGATTTCTTTATGCATATATTTCCTGAAGAGCTGATAAATGAAATAGTTCACAATACAAACCCATATGCACTCCAAAAAGGAAAAGAAAATCTGGCCTTGACAAAAGATGAAATAAAGACATTTCTAGGAATTAATATGTCCATGTCATACCTCGGGTATCCAAGAATGTACTGGTCATCAGAGGTAGGGCATCGTCTTTATTTGATAGCAAATTCCCTGCCATGATGCTGCATGCACACGAAAGACCAAGTACATCTGCATACAGTGTCTTGTGGCTTTGTGTCCTGGGTGCTTTGCCAATTTTCATAGAAGATAGACTTGATGAAATGATGCAAAAGTCAGTAAAACTGAGGAGACTATACTTCTGAATTAGGCTGAAAGAGAGTATTTTGAGAGCCATGGACAATATTGTTCTGTTATTTTTGTAGAGAATGTTAATTGAAAAAAAAGTTCAGCAGTGGGAGTTGGGGAACGGCTGAAGAGTCAAGAGTGAGACGCTGAATGAGGGAGGAGACAGGAGCAAAGAGCAGAGAAAGAGAAAGGAGAGGTTGAGGAATCAGGAGCGAGGTTCTACCTTTTTGCATTGCATTGAACAGTATTGGAATATGTTAAAATATGTGAACACATTAGTTTAGCAGCATTAAAAGTAAATATGATTTTATAGTTTCCACACAATTTATCATTTTATTCATTGGTTTGGAAAAAACATAGTTATTCAGTTGAAAACCTAAACGCATGCTGTCTAACAAAGTGGACATGTGAAAAACTCCTTGAAAAATGTGCGTTTAAAAAAAATGAGTCAATATTTTTTTTAATGCCTACAGATGAATAAAAACACTTCATGGTCATCATAATTCATGCATGAAAGGGTTAAACCTGAGTGAAGTTTCTTCAACAGAGAGATGTCTTCCACACATGGGTTGAAAGTAACAGCATGACGTTTTCTTTTGCAGATGGAAGGTGATAAACACCAAAGTTGATAATGTGACAAAGAAAGAAGAAAGACAATCATGGTGGAGTGACACAACATTTTCCCAGTGTTTATCCAAGGTAAGAACAATAGTCACCTTTTTATATATTTATTTATTTATTAGCTTGTGTTAATGTTTTTTGCTTTACTCAGAGTTATGGATGTAAGTTAGGCCTGTTATATAACATCAATGCTCATAGTATGATGCTGACGCACTAAAAGAAATGATCTCTCACCTACATGACTCACCATTTTCTGTGGCTAGACGGGGGCTGAGCACAGACCCTGAAAAAAAGCAGGAATAAAAGAATGCGGTCTGATTGGTTTAAGTGAGGAGATATTGATCTCAATCTAAACAATCTGATACGTTTTTGTAACATGCAAGAATTTTTACCTAAAATTTACTCATGAGTTTATTATGTTTTCATAAGGGATGTTAATAATTAACCGTTAACAGACATTAAGAATTTTAACCAATTAACGCTATCGGTTAAACGGTTAAAAGAAATATTAATAATTAATTAAAAAGCTGAGCAAAACTCCTAGGAGCGGCTTGGCATTTAAAGGAGAAAAGCTGGTCCACCTTAATAGCCCACCTTAAAGGGAATGTTTGTAACTTCTTACACGTATAAATCACTGCGGGTCTGTGTCCAATGCGCGCTCACGTGTGGCTATGCTGTTCAGACTCAGACTCCAACACAAAATATACGGAAGCACCAAAAACTCAAAGTTGTATCTAGTGAAGCCCGTCTGTTAAACAGTGTTGGCCACTGCCAGAAGACACAGGAGAATCCGTAGCTTTGGTCTCCAGGGCCGTAGTCTCTGCTCCTCTGCTCCTCTGCCTGCTTGCCTTCACTCACACACCACGCTCCTTCTCGCTCTCGCTCTTTTGCTCCACTCTTACATGCATGCACACACACTCCACTCTGCAGAAGAGTTAGTAGCTCTGAGAATATCTAGTGAATGTACAGTGGACGTTTGTGCAGAAATAAATGCTGCAGCTCCTCCAGACCAACAGAGGTTTTCCATGTCTTGTGAAGTGACTTGGCTCCGCAGCGAGAAACGTTATCGTCTCTGACCAAAACTCCGGTTTCCCCTGTTCCCTCCGGCTGCGGTCGGGAGGCTGAAGCAGGAAAAGCCAACACTAGGATCAGATCTAAATCATGTTCATGGAGAGACCTTCGTCTGGTCAGCTAACATTACTGCCAAGCAGCTGAAATATAGAGTGATATTGTGGTTTTAGCTGACGTGTGTCACCTCACTGTTTTGAGCGATGCTCGTTCATGTCTACTGTATGTAGAGCGAGTACAAGCGCGAGCAACAGGACACTGACTTTCGTTGACTTAACGGCCACAGGTGTCACGGTTTACAAGCAATTTTAGATTCTTACAGAGAGTCCCTTTAAGAGAGTCTGAGCCGGATTTGCAGGATACAGGAAGTTGGCTACGGTCT
Source organism: Helicolenus hilgendorfi (assembly GCA_916700815.1). Taxonomy (NCBI): domain Eukaryota; kingdom Metazoa; phylum Chordata; class Actinopteri; order Perciformes; family Sebastidae; genus Helicolenus; species Helicolenus hilgendorfi. The sequence goes on from CAKALG010011456.1 coordinate 5,765, forward strand.
CTCGAGTTCGCTTGAGCAGAGCGGAGGAGTTGTAGCATTTATTCACCTACAAATAAACTGTACACACACTGCTACAGCTACGTTCACAGCTATAACACAACCAACATCCCCACATTCACCGCCACCGCACACACGCAGTCTGTCGGACACTCGCTAAAGCTACGCTGCGCTGCATGTTTGTGGCAGCGGCGAGCACGAAGCCACCATGCTAGAGCTGCTAATGTAACAAGAACACACACTGTTTGTCGGATTTAATGTCCTCAACACTACACACAGCATCATGGCTGCTACAGTAACTCTCCTGAAGGTGAACTGAGGACTGAGTTGTCTGTTGTGCTCATACACTGGCGCATCGCTGCCTGCAAGGTACAAATGTTGTTGGTTAACGGTTAATAATCGGTTAACGAGGGTCAGTTATCGGTTAAGAATATTTTTCAAAATTAGCATCCCTAGTTTTCATTGGTCTTTAGGGAAACTTAAAATTGCTATAGCAGTTTATTTCTATAGACAATTACATTAACATTAAAACAATAATTAATACAATCAAATTACAATTACATTAATTACATCATTCTAGAGGACAATTACAGCATATCAGGGAATATACACACACGCATTTTGAAAAGATCTTCGGCCATGCTGACAAATCAACTGATATTTAATAGCCTATATCATCATCAGCATCAATGTAAACCAATAAATAAGGAAATTGCTGTACGTACACTCACCGGCCACTTTATTAGGTACACCTTGCTAGTACCGGGTGGTCTTCTGCTGCTGTAGCAGGTTGGACGTGTTGTGCGTTCAGAGATGGTATTCTGCATACCTTGGTTGTGACGAGTGGTTATTTGAGTTACTGTTGCCTTTCTATCATCTCAAACCACTCTGCCCATTCTCCTCTGACCTCTGACATCAACAAGGCATTTCCGTCCACACAACTACCACTCACTGGATATGTTCTCTTGTTCGGACCATTCTCTGTAAACCCTAGAGATGGTTGTGCGTGAAAATCCCAGTAGATCAGCAGTTTTTGAAATACTCAGACCAGCCCGTCTGGCACCAACAACCATGCCACGTTCAAAGTCACTTAAATCCCCTTTCTTCCCCATTCTGATGCTCGGTTTGAACTTCAGCAAGTCGTCTTCACCACGACTAGATGCCTAAATGCATTGAGTTGCTGCCATGTGATTGGCTGATTAGCTATTTGTGTTAACAAGCAATTGAACAGGTGTGCCTAATAAAGTGGCCGGTGAGTGTATATTGCTGTTTATGTTTGAGGTCATTCAGAAACTGTCACCATTACATAGTTTGACCACCAGAATGGACTGTTTTCCAACTGAAATGTTAACGTTATGTGTTCATGTAAGAAAAGAATATCAGTTTATGTATTTTAACATAATTTTAAATATTTATCAAATATTTATATCAGTGTTGGCCACATAGATCCACTAACAGTGGAGTTATAATCTTCAGTAATTCCGATGAGGAGTGTAAAATTTGCAAATAAAGAAGACAATAATTTAACAGTATTTTGCATGGAGTTTGGCATGAATGTCATGTTATGATACATGACTGTACCAGGACTTATATGAAGTGAACTAAAGCTATCTGTGATTCCAGTTTCACCATAAACAAGATAAATTTGCCTGTGAGCCAGTTTCATTTAGCACATGTTCATCTTAATGCAAGATGATAATGGACTGAATGTAACTGTATAACGTTTTCTCTTGCAGATGGAAGGTGATAATAAGTTAACACCAAAGATGATCATTTAGTGGAAGGAGAAAGAAAATCATCATGGGTGAGTGGAGTGACAAGTCCTTTTTTCAGGACTTTAAAGGGGTGTAGTAGTTTGAGCTGTTTGCAGTGACATGTATCTAGTGATTTGTCATCTCTGCTTTTAAAGTGTTAATATATTACCTAAAATATTCCCTTGTGCACCTCAAGTTTGGCTCTAGCAACACTGCATTATAAATTATAATTTGTTATTGTGAGATTTGATATACATTATGGAGAAACGCAGATATATGGAGCATATTAGCTCAAATGCTAAACACCAAATTTAGAGATTTGGTTAATATCAAAAAGATACCAATATTGGGCTAGATGCATGTATCAATAATATTTTGTTTAGTTATGAATACTCAAACGAATCAATACATGGCCTAATAGTCTTAAACAAAATAAAACATTCAGGGTGTAAAGTGCATTATCCTGTTTTAATGTAACCCAAAGTACAACATCTTTAAACTAGAACAACAAAAATATATGAAAATCATATTTAATTAGACCCAAATCACAGTCCTCGCAGGTGCATGCTTAAGGTGGACACCCATGGCTGCTTCGATTATGCTCTCTGTGGCCTTTGAATCCCGTCTGTTCACAGCAGCTGGAAAAAAGCACAACAAAAAAATAATATTCATTTTTACAGAGTGCCTCTTCTGATGCTGGAGCACTTTTTATCTGTCAACACTCGAAACAAAGACATCCTGCCAGTTATAATCTTGTTTGTGAAAACACTATATAAATCACGAACATAAACAATATAAACAGCTATCAACGTGTTGTTTAAATGCTCTTGTTTTCACATTACAACGTAAACACACCAAAGTTCCCAGCTCGGGAATTGGACCATCCGAGGAGCACATGAATGCAGCATAACTGGCGGCTCAAGTCCAAGGTAGCAACATCAGAAGCTACCGCCCCTCTCGCTATGAATACAGACTAAAAAAATAGAGAAAATGGGTCTTAAAAATAACCAAAATTTCACAGGACTAACACGCAGGAAAACTGCTTTGCCACCCTACTATGCATATGTTTCATTTTCAAAAACACACAGCTGGCGTGCTAGCTTCCCCGGGCTCAGTTCATATGTAAACACGCTATCTATGAGAATACGCCATGTAGCCTCAAACTCAACACTTAGTATGAGAATGGTAGAAGCATCTTTACAAATACATTTGAATTTTAAATTTGAGTGTCTTTTCGGAACTCACCTGCAACTCGCATCCGCTCCCTGTCGAACCATAGACGTGTCAAACTCGATGTAGAACTGCAAAGGGATTAGTGTTGGTGCGCAAGGAAAAATAATCCTACATGGAACTCGAGGGAATGCTGGAACAAAACATACTGTTTAGCCCCTCCATTGGCCATATACTGTACATGATATCATTTTTCGTTTAGAATAATACTTTTCAATAACACAATTCATGTGTAAAAACTACTGTTCACACTGTTACAACATATAACGTCACATTATATGTTGTGTGACAATGTAGCACCATTGTCAGACAAATTTCCCTCAAAATCACCATTCCCATAAGATTATGTTTTCATGTCGGCAAATGGTCGAAATAAAGTCACGTTGTGACACGACGTCTATTGGACTCGTTGGCCTTGACGCAGGTCGAGGAAATGTTTGCTGCGAGGGGCGGACTGCAACTGAAATTCAGCCCAGGACTTTGAGATGGAGAGGCCCGGAACATTTTTTCTAATACAGCCATCCCAGCTGCCACCTCAGTACTTATTTATGAAAAGTTGTGGCTGGATGGAAATTCACTAGAGCAAAACTTCGATGTAGTAGAAGTGAGAGCATGGCGTGTAGGGAAACGGATGTATCCAAAATATATAGTAACAGGTCATCGGCGTAGAGCAATACTATTCTCAATGCCCCCCTGCAAATACCTGATATGCCCTGGTAGCCATGGAATGCAATCGCCAGATGTTCTATGGCTAAGTCAAAAAGCTAAGGTGATAATATGTCAATGATATGTTTACAGTTTGTTCTGCTGCCCCCAACAGGCCAAAAAATATAATTACTGCTTTAAAAATTCAATAGGAATGAATGGGCTTGGGGCCAAGTATGACAGACAGTTCTGAGATACGAAAAGATTTTGGACTTTTCGTTGGATTTGACAAAATGGAAAATTTTAATTATTCTCATATTTAAAGTATGTGCTACTACCAAACATCTCTAAATATGCAAATCACAAATATGCCTGAAGTGCGGTAGAAACCACGATCACTTCTCTGATTCTGTAATTTTTGTCTTTTCTCACTATACAGCTGACGAAGTTGAGCAGTCACCAAAGAGTTGGACTGAATCTCAAGTAAGCACCTGGCTAAAATCCATTGGAGTGAAGGAGCAGTACATAGAAAAGCTCTATGAAGAAGAAGTAGATGGACAAACCCTCCTTGTACTGAATGAGGACTTTTTAAAGTTAAAGATTTGCATGAAATCAGGGCCTGCTCATTTGATTATTCAAAAGAGAGATGAGCTCATCAACTCTAAACAAAAGTCTCAAGGGAAGAAAAAGACCACCAGTGGCAAAACACTGGAGCAGAAATCAGTTCAATGTCTTCCCATAACAAGTGAAGGTCCTTCAGCACAGATTCCTGAGAGAGATCAAGATGTCTCAAAAGAGAAACAAACTGCTCAAGCACAATGTGTGTTGACTTCAAAGGAAGACTGTAGACCACGACCATTTGATCAAGAGGGGATTGATTTCATATATGTAAAGCACAGTGTTCTGCAGCCTGAATCAGGTGCTTTTAATCTGACATCTCCATGCCATGAATTTAAGTCTCTTTCTGTAGCTGCTGCATTGGATCGTACAAGACTCCAAGCTAAGTTTGCCAAAGAGGTCCTTAAATTTGCAACTGGCTGTATGAATATCAGAACAAATGGTACAATACACTTTGGTGTGATGGACAGCAAGGAGGATGTAGGATACGTACATGGTGAGATAATTGGCATCCCTGTAAAAGAGAAAGACATTTATGTAGATGCTTTGGACTACATTGAAAGGAGTTTCTCCTCTAACACGGAGCATGTACGCCAGTGTGTGCGGCCACCAAGGTTCATTGAGGTTATAGATCGAGAAAGTACAGAAAAGAGGTATGTGGTAGAGGTTGACATTGTGCCTTCAATAGGTATCGTTAAGGGCAAGGTGTATGCAGTTCGTCTGCCAAACTTCAAAGAGTCAGCCAACAAAGTAGAATTTGAGAAAGAAGCGATTCTGCGTAGAGTGGGTTCAAAAACCGAGCCAGTGAGCGACAAAGACTTCAGTGACTTTCATGACCGGGTCAAAGATCGGGATGCTCAAAGAGAAGAAGCGGAGAAAAGTCAGTTCCTCAGTGCACCAGACTTCTGCCAAGACCTCGGAAGGAAACTCAAAATGCTAATGACGAGTGGGAAGAAATTCATTGAAACGGAGAAATGGTTCATACTCGTCACAAACAAATACAACCCTGATGACCTCTGCAACATTGACTGGTTGCTTAACATGAACATATTCTCTGTGTTTGACTTTGATCCAAACTCAAAGATTTCAGGTCTTTGCAGTAAATACCTTCAGCATCACGCTGCAAACATGCATTCTCTGCAGAGCTACAGGATATCTGGTGACAAGAGTATCAAAGAATTCACAAGCCGCTTGCATCTGTTTGATCAAACCAGCTGGATCTTTTGTAATGGCCGCACTGACTACAAAGGAAGTGAAACTCCATGTGATGAAACGACTTGGATCGAGACAAAAGTGACTTTACTGCGGGAATCTGTGTCTTTGATCTGTAAACAAATCTTGCCAAAGGGGACATTCCAGGTCCTTTTTCTTCTCACATCACCAGTTGAGAAGCCTCTCTTGCTCACATTTTATGAGTTTTTCACAGACATGGAAGGCCATGAAGACATCATCTGCATCTGTGAATCACAAGAAAACTTCCAGAAGTGGCAAAGCTTTGCAGAGGTCTCATGTGGACAGAGGGAAACTGTGAACAATTCCAGTGTTGTTGGGATGAAAATGAGCCACATTAACGCAACTCTGCAGCAAATACAGCCTGCTAAAGCATTTGCCAGCAAACACTTGCCAGTCTTTGTGAAAGGGACTTGTCTTCTTGAAACACATGAAGAAGAACAGATGTATTCTCTGGAAATTCTGACGGTCGACCATTGTGATGAAACAAGCGAAGACTTCATCGGTGAGGAGAAAGCAAACATTGAACAGCAGTTCTACCATGGTGGGAGAGTGAAGTGGTTGAATTTCTGGCTTGCTGAGCACAACTATGTTGGAGAGGTAATTGAAAGAGATGCTTATCATGAGGTTTCCAACCTTCTCCATGATGCTTTGAAGTGGAATGCAGATCAATCTCCGGTGAACAGTATAAATATCTACCATCATCCAGGAAGTGGTGGAAGCACTGTTGCAAGACAGGTGCTGTGGAACAAAAGGAAAGATCTGAGGTGTGCAATTGTGAAGCCTTCATACTCAGCTGCTCTTGTTGCGCAACATGCAGTTGAACTAAGAGAATATGAAGAAAAAGATTCACAAACGTGTCTTCCTGTGCTGCTCCTCATTGAAGACTCAGACAAAGAATACCTAGATGATCTCAAGAATGAACTAGAGGTTGCCATTAACGTCAAAAGAATCCAGTATGGAACTCCATGTTTCATTTTGTTGAGCTGCAGACGATCCCATGATCCAGAGAAGAAATGCAAGGAGTCTCCATTGCAGAATGTGTCAGTCACTCATGAACTGTCTGCTCAAGAGAAGAGAAAGTTTGCTGGAAAACGACAGGTGCTTGAGAAACAATATGCACCTAAATTCATCCTGACATTTGTTTTGATGAGTGAAGGATTCAGTGTGTATTACATTCAACAGTTTGTGGAACATTTGCTCCAAGACATTGACCGTCAATCTGTTGTCACTCGCCTCATTCTCTATGTAGCACTGCTGAACACTTATGTTCAAAACTCTTTCATCTCTCAGTCCCATTGTGAAGCTTTGCTTGGTTTAAACGTTAAGTGGGAAAGGTTTCGCCAACATGACTTTGAGGGATCACTTAGTGATCAGGCTAAACTGGTCTTCTTGCACCTCAGAGATGACAAGACACAAATTAAATCAATCAGAATCATCCACCCACTCGTTGCAAAAGAAATTCTCCAACAACTTTTGGGGAATCAACAGACCCAGAGCAGTTTGGCAATGGATTTGCTCTGTGAGAAGATGCTTTTTGAGCACAGATTTGGAAGGGACGAATATCTGTCATTTTTGAGAGCACTTTTTATGAGACGATCCAGAATAAGCAAAGGTGACGAATATGATAGTTCTTTCGCTCCTCTGATTGAGCATGTGCGTACAAAGGAGAAAAGCCCAGACAAAGCAATTGTGTTACTCAAGAAAGCATTCCAGTGTTTCCATGAAGATCCATTCTTTGCACAACAACTTGCTCGTCTACATTATACTTATGAGAAGTTTGATGAGGCAAAATGCTGGGCAGAGACAGCAGTCAAACAACAGCCCAACAACTCGTACATACTCAACACAAAGGGACAGGTGTACAAGAAATGGTTCCAAGCTAAATGCAAAGCTATTGGCAATGTACCAAAGACAGCTCAAAATATAGCAGATGCTGTGGAGACTGCACTGAAAGCCCAGGAGTGTTTTCAAGAATGTGAGAAAGCAGCTGATGCAGATATGGAAAACCTAAACAGTTCAGGGGTTTTTTCTGAAGTTGAGGTTGGCTTTAGCCTGCTCAAACTGATCTCTTCATTGCAAGTGTTTGCAAACAGAGCCAATGGCCAATCGGAGTGTATGAAGTACCTGTTAACAGATTACATTCCAGAGGAAGTTGAAGGTGCCTGGGAACCATTTCATGGCCGTTTGAAAAAACTCAACAAGACAATGCAAGATGCCTTGGAATGGATTTCAGAAGACCTCAGTTACTTCCAGACAGACATCGGTGCAGATGAAGAAGAGACCCATGAAAGTCCTGAAGAGAAGCCACTGACATGGTTGGCAAAAAGATCTACAGAGTTTGGGAAGTACTTCAGTGAAGCGCATTCTAATACACTTCACGGGCAATCAATGCCAGACAATCTAACTCTTTCCCAAAACCGAATGATCATCTACCGTCTTGGCGGGGGTAACGTAACATCCATCCTTTACAAGCTAACTGACCGGACGGATTCAGTACATCTTCTCGAGAGCATCCTTGCTCTCTACCCCAGCAATCCAAAAAAGGCCAAATTTGGACAAAAGGACATTGTCAATTACATAATGACCCACCTAACTCTGAACTGCCTGTCACCACAGAATCAAAAGGTAGCTCCTCTGAAAGATCTGCAGACACTTAGTCATCAGTTTCCAACTGATAAAAGGAAATGTTTAACAACTGCCCTGTTCTTGCTTACCTTGCTGTTCTGGCCAGAGGATCATGACAGAGATCAAGAGAAAGAAACCAAATATGAAATTGTGCAAGCAGCTGTTGAACACCTGGAAAAAAACTACTGGACCAAGATGAAGGACGTTCCTCAGCGGAAAAGAAGGATTCACACCCATTTTTTTCTGGGCAATGGAAACGGATTGGATAAATTTGTCCACAAGAGAAAGTTTGAAAAAGTCACAAAGGTGTTCTCTGTCTCCAAGAAACGCATGAAGTGGGTCAGGGATGAGGCATTGAAACAGACTGAGATTGCAACGATGCTGAAATGTGTGTCTGGATGGACTGAAGATGGAGTGGTGTACCTTGAAGGCCCTCGGAAAAAGAAGTTCAAAATCCAGCCTATTCATGTACCTTCAGTGCCTCATAGTAATGAAAACATCACATTCTACTTGGGGTTTGACTACAGAGGCCCCGTTGCCTACAACATCATTGTGAAACAATAGTTTGTCTTTGAACAATGATCCTGACACATGGCTGTACGTCATCTTGCTGAAGCATGGGACTAGTATCCACCACATTATTTAAGAGCAAGAAGAAATTAAAAAGAGAAAATATCAATTCAAAACACACAAAACTTTTTACGACAGTTTGTCAAGTAGGCAATCTTTGTGAAAGACAAAACCAAAATGTTGAAGCACATGGCATTGTTTTGTAAGATGTAAGATTGTTTGATGTTTCCCCTCTTGTACTTGTATATAGATGCACATGTAAGTACTGAAAAAGTGTCATAAAAATGACTCACCGGTTTTTGTGTACATATGAACATGGACTATGATATGATTGACTCTGGATTCCTCAAATAGGAACTCAGAGTCCCTGTTTCAACCTGTATCTAGTATCCTGTTATTTTCTAATTGTTTGTCGATCCAGTTCAGATGGACTGCAGTTCACACCTGGCATCAAAATGCATTTCAAATGTATCTCAAGTGAGCGTTAGTGCCTGGATTTTGCTAACATGCTCACATTTGGTGTTGTTGTTTTGTAAGATGTAAGATTGTTTGATGTTTCCCCTCTTGTACTTGTATATAGTTGCACATGTAAGTGTACTGAAAAAGTGTCATAAAAATGACTCGCCAGTTTTTGTGTATATATCAACATGGACTATGATATAATTGACTCTGGATTCCCAGAGTAAAAACAATGTAAACTGAATGCGCTACTCTACAGCTCAATGCTTCTTAAATAGGAACTCAGAGTCCCTGTTTCAACCTGTATCTAGTATCCTGTTATTTGCTGATTGTTTGTCGATCCAGTTCAGATGGACTGCAGTTCACACCTGGCATGAAAATGCATTTCAAATGTATCTCAAGTGAGCGTTAGTGCCTGTATTTTGCTAACGGGCTCACATTTGGTGTTATCTTTTGGAAACTGAACTAGACTGCTATTAGAAAGAAAAAACAGCATGTCACAGAAGATGAATTTTAGTGTCATCTGTTCTTAAACATCTGGGCTTTATAGTAGATCATGATAGCTTATACTCACTCTTCTATATTTACTAGGATACAATGTAGAAAGCAATGGAATTTAATGCAACTACCTTCATGGGATTTGTATCAGTGTTTTAACAATGTAATAAGAGCTAAACGGCAACAGTATGTACAGTTGGAGAAGAATGTGTATACATATTGATATGCAATAGAAACATGTGTAATAAAGTGCTTATATAGATATTGAATACACTTAACACAAATTATGAAAACACACTTGGCCTTAAAATTAAACTACAATTGATGCCAGTACCTGTACTTTTGTTGCCATACATTTTTAAAATGTTGTACTTATTATATATTTGATGTTTTTGATAGTAACAT
>CAKALG010011460.1:927-11165 GCA_916700815.1 Helicolenus hilgendorfi
TATTTTTGGATTAAGGGGTATTCTATTTGTCCATTCTGTTGGAGCTTTGCTGTGCTTGCTTGGCCTGTGACTGTGGGCTGAGCTCTGTGTGTGTGTGTGTGTGTGTGTGTGTTTGTGTATGTGTGTGTACACCCAGCCCCTTGTGCCGCTGGATATCAGTGGAGTCAAGTATTTACATTTGGCGTCATCTTTTCGGAGGTGTTTGCACACAGACTATCTGACGCTGGCATTGCGCTTGCCAGGTTGGGTAATCAGATATTGTTTATTGCATCACGCCTGTTTCAACATATCAGAATAATGATAAACAGAGAAATGGGAGTAGTTTAGGACGCCGTCCAAGAGCTGCAGCGAGTATTAACAGAGGGTAACACGATCCAGAGCGTTATTGAGAGTGCCAATGGTAGAGGGGGACAAGGACAAACTGAGAGTTACTGAAATGAGGACCTGGACCTGCAGCTTTATCCTGCTCCATTTCAGCTTGTTATGAGGGTTTTTTTTTTTTTATTATTCACAGCTGGCAGACAAATTGTGACTGTTGACAAATTGGGCGCGAGATTCAGTTCACAATTTCAAATCAGGTTTGTTGAATGTAGCATTTAAAATACACTCTTTGTTTGCTTCTAGGGCTGTCAAAGTTAACGTGATAATAACGTATTAACGCAAATTTGTTTTATCACCACTAATTTCTTTAACACATTAACGCAACTTGCGATTTTTAGGTTGTAGCTGGCTCAGTTTTAAAGCTAGAGTGAAGATACTGCTATCATATGAAACTAGAAAACATTGGTACTAACCATCTCATACTAGCTCAACGCGAAGGAGGATAAGTACCTTGCCGTAAATTTTGGGGAGGAAAAACTCACATGGCCATTTTCAAAGGGGTCCCTTAACCTCTGACCTCAAGATATGTGAATGAAAATGGGTTCTCTGGGTACCCACGAGTCTCCCCTTTACAGATATGCCCACTTTATGATAATCATGTGCAGTTTGGGCCAAATCCTAGTCAAGTCAGCACACTGACAGCTGTTGTTGCTTGTTGGGCTTCAGTTTGCCTTGTTATGATTTGCGCATATTTTTTATGCTAAATGCAGTACCTGTGAGGGTTTCTGGACAATATATGTCATTGTTTTGTGTTGTTAATTGATTTCCAATAATAAATATATACATACATTTGCATAAAGCAAGCATATGTGCCCACTCCCATGTTGATAAGAGTATTAAATACTTCACAAATCTCCCTTTAAGGTACATTTTGAACCATTAAAAAATGTATGATTATGGACCATCATGCAATTAATCGCGCTTAAATATTTGAATTGATCGATTGCCCTATTTGCTTCCTTTACAGACATCTTGACCTGGTCGATTTACATTGACATTGTTGCTGTGATGCATGTTGCAGATGTTTGAAGTGCGCTCATGCGTTGTACAGTGTGTTTATTGCACTGAACAATCATTAAAAATATGTACGAAATATATACACATAAAGGCAGAAAGCTATCTTGCTGAGTGATTGTGAGGGATGACGCAGTGTCCTCGATTCCCTTAACATTGTTGAAAATTTTGGTATGTGGGCGAATGTGTGCTCTCTCTCTCGCTCTCTCTTTCGCTCTCTCTCAGATATGCTTTAAATGGGTTACTGTACTAAGGCGATTATCCTAGTGTGTGTGTATGTTTGTGTAGCATAAGCATGCATGTGCACACAAATATCTCCTTGTGCATGTGACAGTGTGTAAGTGTGTAAGTGTGTGTGTGTGCTACTTGGTTGCGTGCCGTGCGTAAAACACATGTATGAATAATGCACCATCCATCTGAATTTTTAATAGCGCTCCTCTCTGACACTGAATTGGAGTCAAAGTGAGAAACACAAGTACGCCGTTATTTTACGTTTTACGTTCTAATCGTTAGTATTGTCCTCTGCTTACACACACGGGAGCTCGCACATGCCAACCTCATTTCATACGACGCCTGCGCCTTTAAGAGAGTGATAGGGAGTCAGGGAGGAGAGGAGAGAGAGCGGGGAATAGAGACAGATCAGCGAGGGAGAATCATAGAGAGACAGTGAAGGGAAGGGAAACAGAAGGGGGGAGACGGGAACGGTCTAAAAATAAACCGTCAGAAATGCTTTTTTAAATCGGCAGCGATGCAAAGTATTCATTCAAACAGACGCTCCTGCAGTGTGACCACAGCGCCCTTCCATCTGGTTTTACACCGTACGCTTTGGCTCCGGTGCGACACGTACACATGTAACTTTCCAGCAAATGATACACTTTTCTTCGTAATTTATGATGTCGTTGTGGAGTAAAATGGGAGAATGGGAAGAAAATGTCTGCTGCACACAGGCTGGTTCAGAGGTTCGGTGACAGTTGAGATTCCAGATTGCTCCTCGGCTCACCTTCTCCTACCTTCCTCCTGCTCCAGGCCCAGAGAGCCTTCTGATTTGTGTTGCATAGCCATCTGTTCAGACTAATTAACTAATTAACTAATTAATGAACTCTGGGGAAAGGCCCACCGTCGTGGGCTCTGAGAGTGAGAACATTTTTCACCTCAGGAAGAGAGATGAAACGCTTCTTCTGGAAACGTTTCTCTGCACTTTCTACCCAATTTCAGCTTTTTACTTGTAAGTAAGAGCAGCCTATTTAGTAGTAAACACCACATTTAATAACCGCGGCTGTTACACGGAGTAAAAGGAGTTATGAATTTAACATTTACTTGGTTATTGTCCTGCCAAAATGTACTTTTCATATTTACAGTTGTGCTGGATGATACTTTGTGGCTCAGATACTTTTATCTCAGAGAGATAAAATCAGGTTTTCGTTCAACGCAAACTAATTGTGCAGTCAATGTTCTGAAAATTAGTCATGTTTTTTCCATGCTAACATGCTAACAAATCAATACTGGTGGTCTATTTGATTTAGGGTCTATTGATTAGACTATTTTTGACCACTCGGGGGAAGTGCAACAAGCTGTAAACACAACACTAACATATTATCGCCTTAAAACGTTTATAAGGTGCCTATTTACACATCCAGCAGAAGCTGAGCAACATTGACATTCATTTGGCTGAGCATTTATTCTCCAGGCAACGTTGGCATTCGCAACGCTAAGCGTCTTTTAAAGGTGCTAAATGCAAGATTTGGAGCATTTCTATTGTCTCCACACGGCTCTCAACATGGCGACAGCTAACAGTGCTAACCATGCTAACAGGCGATGTCAACAAAGCACGGAGAAACTCAGATTACAACACACACAGAGGGAGAGTGACTTCTTTCTCTGCTCAGGTAGACATTACTCCACTATATCTTTACATAGCAAATAGTTGATTACTGCTATATTAATGCTCCGGATATCATATAGAGCACTTTTAAAGTTGTTATGGCTAACCTGTTAGCAAGCAGTTGCTTATTTACACATCATTACATCAGCATTCATTTGGAGTCATTTTTATGGCCATCTGACAAATGTAACTTCAATATTTAGCCCCTTTTTAGCTCTGTTTTGGTCTCCACCAACTCCTGAAGGAAATATGAGAGCAGTAGGACTGAATCAGAGCAGTAAAGTTCCTGTAACCTCTCATCTGTTATCTTCAGATTTGCCTTACTTTTGTGGTAAACCTTATGAAATGTAACCAAATGAATACTTTCCGTAATACTTATTACTTTAAAGCTTGTAACCACCATGTATTGTTATATATTGGACATACCCTGTTCAGTACTATTACTTCTACTACTGTTACTACGAGGGATGTACCCAAATCTAAATACATTATTCGGGAAAGTACAAATAATGCGATGGAAACAGATATTTCTTCTAACCGAAGTTGCTCGTTATTATTTGGGGCAGAAAAATAACGGCATGTCTGCGCGTCATTTATGTTTCTTCAAATCGATTCATATCATTGTGGATGGCCACAAGATAAAAATGCCCTTTCTGTTTGCAACACATGACTTGATTTCACTAACTTGTCGCTTCATTTACAACACATTATTGAACAGTGATCACTATTCTGTAGTCGCCCCCAACCCCCCACTGAGTTAGCGCACAGCAGGCAGCGGGCTGACAGCTGACCGTTCCCAGCTGGAATTCTGTCAAACCCCCCTTGTATTTCAGTCAATATTCATCTGTTTAATATGTAACATGCTGTATGTATCAGCCATAGGTTTCATGGAAAATTCAGTTTTTGTTTGTTCAATGTCTCCCAGGTTCAGACAGTTAATACAACTTTAGTTAAAAATTAAAAAGGAAAGAGGTGAAAAGTACAGTATAGGATGTTGAAATATATTTTATAATATGCCAATATTAAATCAAGTTGATGCTTTGAAGGTACTGTACTGTAAAGTACTGTACTTAAGTACAATTTTGAGGTACTTGTGCTTTACTTGAGTATTTCCATTTTCTACTTCTTTATACTTCTACTCCACCACATCTCAGAGGGAAATATTGTACTTTTTACTCCAGTACATTTATTTGACACTTTATTATATATTTATTATTATTCTATAAGAATATTACACTTTAAAATGAGCCCTTTCCTTTTGATACTTTAGGTACCTTTTGCTGATCATACTTCTGTACTTTTACTTAAATTAACATTCTGAATTGAGGACTTTTACTTGTAATGGAGTGTTTTTTGACTGTGGTATTTGTACTTACTTAGGTAAGTAATGATTTGATGATTGATACTGTAGTACTATTCTTAAAATTACAAAATGCAGAGAAAAGTGTATTCCCTTTAGCTTGTTGTACTCCGTCGAGTTGGTTTTCCCATCAAGTACAGATCAATCAATTAAAAATGATGCATCCAAAAATAATGTGCTCATGTACCTTGTTACTGACACACTAGTAAACACCATTTTGTCTGTTACTTAACACGTATAATTTATGTATATTTTATAAGCCCATGCACCTGAAAACATTTTTAGCTTAAGTCAAGTCAAACAGTATCCACAAATACTACTTAGCCCAGTGAGTCTTGGGAATCGGTTCAAATTGTGTTGCCCGTTGTTCTCAAAAACATCCCTTTAAATCTGACATAAACAGTATTTTTAGCCATCACAGATTTTGCTGTCAATTAATTTCAGCCTGCTGCCTTCTCACAACTCTGCTGTCCCTAAATACAAATGAAACACACCTCCCACTCCCTGCACAGAGCCACAATCTTCCCACTCGGGAAGCAATCGTTAACTCTTCTTTCCCTACATTTTGCAGACAGTGCACGACTGTAATGACAGCCCGGAAAAAAATACTAAACATTTTTGCTTGAGTGTCATTCTGATTGTGACGAGGTTCACGTGCAAACAAAGATTTTGGAACATAAGAAACAATGTAGTACCTTTTGCATAAATGGCTACAATATGCTTCATACTTTGTCTGCTGTCTGGGCCATATTGCAAGTGTGATGAATGTGATTCAGGTTAGCCAAGAACAGTTGCTTCCATAGGTTCACATTGAGCGCTAATGACTTATAGGTATGTTGACTGAAACTGACACCAGTCTGCCTCCCGGGCTGGCAGCCAGCTGCACAGCTGGACCAATCAAATACAAGGAAAATAATGAATGCAGCTACTGTAGACTTATTCGATGCTTGACATCTTACACACCACATACTGTAAAGTGTCAAAATCAAACTCAAAAGGTAGTACCTAAAATAGCAATTATACTTAGGAATTATAGAAAAAAAGACTCTCCTTATAACTCAAGAACTGGCCTTAAGATCATCACATTTTTAAGTTTTCTTCAGTATCAAAGTAGTCCAGTAATAGCTGTCTGTACATCTATGGGTACATTGTAAAGAGGAATCGCTAGTAGCTAATTCAGCATACTTTTAATGGTGCCAGTCTGCCCAATTTTTAAACAGATATAGGCTAAAAAATGTTGTCATGTTGTAACCAGAGAATCTACTCATACTATGCCGCCATTCATTCACACTGGAAAATTCTTAACATGACTCACCAATAACTTCTACTGTAGCTAGCCTGTATATAAGAAGTGGACCTTGTTACTGTGACGTCATCGTTTGATGCCTCGAGTTCAGCATTTTGGCCGTAGCCATCTTGGTTTTTTGCAACCAGAAGTGACACAACGGAGTGGAGCTAAGTACAACCGAATGCTGAATAAGACATTTTTAGGCAACCAAAAATTGAGTTGGCATTTTGGCCGTCGCCATCTAAGGGTTAAAGTTCTAAGGCAAAAACACAAACAACAACCAGACCAGACAACACTGTGGTAGTGACCTGTCAATCTCAAGGTAGCCACGCCCTGAAGCATACCCTGCTTTATCTTCTATTTGACTCTAAATGGGACCATAATTTACTAAATGAACATCATGCTGTATTGAAGAAGACTTGAAATTAGCGATTGAGACCATAAACTCATGTTTACAATGTTTACTGAGGTAATAAATCAAGTGAGAAGTAGGCTCATTTTCTCATAGACTTATATACAATCTGACTTTTTGCAACCACAGGAGTCGCCCCCTGCTGGCTATTAGAAGGAATACAAGTTTAAGGCACTTCAGCATTGGCTTCACTTCTCATACGCGGAGGTTGCAAACTGAGTGTAGCCAGTGAATAGGATGGGACGGCTGATATGATGCATTAACTAGCACATGATGAGTTGAATACATACATGTAAGGGCAAATATGACTAATGAGTTTATATCAAAGCAGCTTTATGGTTGTATATGATTAGCTTTGTGATTCAAAGTTCTGTCTGTGAACAAGGCTCTGTTTTAAGGGTTGCAACTCATTTATTTTGATCTGTTTCTAATTCTCGCTGACTTGATTTCCATCAATGATAACTTGTTTCAGAAATGGAATTTTCTTTGAAAAGCTTTGAATCGTCTTTGTGCAAGCGTGATGTTTGAAGCATTGCTTTTCAAATGTGCATGACAGCCTGGTTTTACTGCACAGCTTGGTACCATTTGAATGGACCTTTGAGAATAAAAATTGAGTGAGATAAGTAAGGTAATAAATACAATGACATTGGGAGCCTATGGGCGGTGTGCTGAAATGACATTAGTTCAGCGGGAGGAAGCTCAATTACAATATAATTTCATTTCTGGGTATAGTTGACACACTGAGTGATGCGTAATTGAAATGGACCTGCCAGCAGGTCTTCAGATTGAACTTCCAGCGCCAACAAGGAGATTTAACAGATTTGTGGAAAAATGTTGATAATCCAGCAAGAACGTTCAAAAGGTGAAGCAGATCTTTGAATCAAAGAATGGAAATGAACATAAAACACTTTTATAGTTTGGAAAGAAATTTAAAAATCCGCCTCCGGGGGGTGCTAGCAGAGGAACAAATGCAAAAATCTGTCACTGAGCGAGTGAGTGAGTAATGAAGTTACACGATTGGTTAACCATGAGTTTTGGAGTTTCCTCATTGGATACTGCTCTTTCAAAATGAAAAGGCGGGAATAGTCCTTTATGCAAATGAGCCCGTCCAGCGCGACGCACCCAGCTCACGACACTTGGACGAAGCTGTGAAACTAGGCGATCGTTCTAAAATTAAACGAGATTCAGCAGTGGCATAGCCTATTTCTCAATAGTGGATTGTTAAGACGGAATAACAGAAAGATTACGAACTTCCTGTCTGAAACGGCGAGCAACAAGTCAGGGACGAATCAGGTGCATTCCACGATGGGGTACGTCACCGCTTGAATGGCAAGTTGAGTCGAGCAGCGCGTGCCCTAGTCAAAGAGTATAGAACCAAAGAAATGAAACTCCGATTTTGTTTCTTTGCTTCAAACAAACTACTATTTGTGTAACAATTAAGCCACAAATTGTTTCGACTTTTAGTCTCAAGCAAGACAGAAAAATGTTATCATTAAAATTCATCCTATTTTTTAGTACATGTATAAACTATATTCAAACTACGTTTTGTCACAAAGACTCTTGTGGGACATTTAGTGCAGTGCCCGTAATAGGATTTACTAACTTTACACCAGAGTCAGTGCTTTTATTGACAGATTACCTTTTGAAAATCTTTCAAAATTAGATGTTAATTTATCAGTACATGCTGCATATGGTACAGAGATATTCATCCACGGTTACATCCATACACGGTAGATAATCCCCAAGGCTGCCGCACAATACTGAATAATCAAATCCACTTTATTCCAATCATCAAAACAGATCCTTTAGTCTTCAGTGTGCAGGAGACATTCACCATCTGCTAAGGTTTTTTATTCCCTATTTTGTATTAGCGCCTCTCTGCTTTTGCTTGATTCGTTTTGTGACTCATACATACAGAAACATTGCTTTGTTTCCTCTCTTCAATCACCTTTTCTGTGTGTATAAAAAAAGGCAATATCTTCCCCTCTGATTTCCGACATCTCTAATCATCTCCCGTGTGACGTCACAGGGAAATTATATAATATGCCCTTCAATATATTCCTTTCACCTCTCTGTCATTTAGGATCTGACAGTAGCTTTGGGCAAAATTCGCTTTAATACCTGTCGGATTTCTTTTTTTTTTTTTATCCCTTTCTCCTCCCCTCTCCCTCTCCCCTTGTTCTCTTCCTCTCTTCTCACAGATATATGTTCAGTGACCCACTGCAGTCATTCTGTTCAGTTCTGGAAATTACTCTGCAGATGCATGTTCCCGTCTCAGTAGTCAAACAGTCAGAAGACTGACCGCACTTCAGTTCTGGACTGTGGGTTTGTGAACGGTGCAGACTTTCACAGAGACGGTCGACAACAGAGGATGCACTGAATAAAGCTTTCCAATACAGGACATTAAATATACTGCACAAAATACTAGCGTTGTTCCGATGCCAGTATCGGAAATGCGTCCGATACTGCCCAGAATTCGGGATTGGGTATCGGCGAGTACACAAGTCTATGCACCGATTCGATACCATAATTTATTAACCCAGAGAAAAATCAACTTGTTTAACCAGGAATCAATTCTTCTTCGCCACTCCAAAACAGTAGGCTTCACTATGCTGTGGCTGTTGATATATCATGGCTGCCACTGGCAACTACTGTTTTAGAGCAGCGAAGAAGAACTGATTGTAGGTAGTTTGTCATGTGACGATAGCACAAGATAGTATAGAAGCATAGAGACGAAACTGCTGTGTTTTTTTGACAACAGACGCTGCGCCAAATGTTGGAAACCACATTCCAACGAGGAGAAAATACCACAAAGATAGCCCAAAAGCGATATCATTTTTTTCATGCTGGTATCAAATCGGTACTTGGTTTTGGCCGATATCGCAAGTTTAGATAATCGGTCTTGGGAAGGAAAGAATGGTATCGGAATACTGAAAGCATCCTCTTGATGTGGAGCTGTTGCCCCATTTTTTGCATGACGCACCTCTCCTGTCTCAAAACTAAAAAACAAAATCCTTCATCTGTTTCTCTATAATAATAATACATCTTCCTGCAATACAATATCAATAAGGGATAATGACTTTTACAATGACTCATCTCATCAGCGTACATTAGAGAAACACTAAGTGCTCCTACTATTTTTTTTTCATTCAGTGGTAGCGTGCATTATGCTTTCATGAGTTCATAAGATGCACTTTTTTTGAAAGATATTTCTAACGATGATGGGAAAGATACATGAGAGGAAGCAGCAGTTATTATCAGACCGGTCTCGAGGGACTTTCTGTCCGCTCTTGCTGCGATACGATATACTGTAAATATTTCCATTTTAAATTTCCCTCCGTCGGTTGCTCACAACTCCTCTCGTTGTCTTTCATCCATTCATTCCGCCGTCTCCGGCCCGCATCTTTACTTACAGGTTGATGACTCTCCTCACAGCTCCTTGGCCGTTACCTAAAGCAAGTGTTGAATATGCATGAGTTCAGCCTCATAAACTGCTGCTCTCAGCGTTAAAGTCAGTAGGAAGCCCAGCTCAGCAGATGGAGGGGGAGGAGAGGGGGGATCAGAAAGAAAACTTAGTGAAAGAGAAAGAGAAGAAGAGGGAACTTGTTTGACTTATCCTCGATGGCGGAAGATAAACCAGAATTTCCTCTCTTCATGTTGCCCTTGCGAAAGAGAGCGACAGCAGGCTCTAGCTCAAGCTATCATGCTAGTTCATACACTCAACTGTGTGTGTGTGCATTGACTTCGTTTTTTGTGTTCATGCATGCAGCTGTTTGTGTACTGGAATATGGAAGTGCTTGAATGAGTGTGTATGCAAGTGCTTTTTTTTGTGAGTGTCTGTCCATATCATTTTGCCTGAAGCTCTCTGGACAGTTGCCAGGCAACTGTGGCAGGCCGCTCG
>CAKALG010011462.1:1087-31772 GCA_916700815.1 Helicolenus hilgendorfi
GAACCAGGAAATATAAAGAGCAACAAACTCCGCGTAGAGAGAAGGTCGGGGTGGATGGATGGGTCGAAAAACACTGAACTTTCACCCAGGAGACCGGCGTTCGTGTCCTGTGTGAAACCAGAAGTCAATGTTGATTTATTTGTCACGTAACTTCCGAACATAAGTAACGCCAATTTTTAAGTCAAACCACGATATTTTCCTAAACCTAACCTAGTAGTTTTGTTGCCTAAACCTAACCAAGTTGTTTCCTACGAAGACGGAAGTTTATTTTGAAAAGACTGCATGTATGTAATGAGCGGAAATTGATTGTTGCTGTTCATTCATAGGAAAATTAACGAAAAAGGGGGAATAACTGGTGTTTTGTTTTGTAAGTTATATTAGTGACGTTTGTCAGGTGTTTTTTCCGTGGTGGAGTTACGTTGTTTCATTGTTGTTTTATTTTACTTAGGTAAAGTACTTATTTTAAGGCCAACCATGACATTTTTCCTAAACCTAATTCAGTGGTTTTATTGCCCCCTGCTGGTACTGCACCTTAATACACATTTGTAATATTCATGCCTCTGCGAGGCAAAATGTGACAATGACATGCTATCCTCTGGTGGACAGGTGGGTATATTACACGCTTTGGTGTGATACCGGGTTGAATACAGAGTTGTGTTATGTATTTGCAGCTGAATGTTGTTTTAGTAGTGCTGGGAAACAATACATTTTACCTCGTGCTTCTTTGATTTCTCAATCCAGACGGCTGTCTATGTTTATTTTTATGGTATTTGTTAGCATTATGTGAATAAATGTCCAAAGCTTTTACTTCTGGCAACAACGAAAAGAACAGACTTAATGAAAATGCAGGCGATCGATATATTTCTGACACATTAAAAAGAAAATGTGACTGCAGTCACTCATTATTTGAACAAAATGTTGTTTTTATCACCACGTCTCTGCACCTCCCTTGAATCTAATGCAATAAAAAATGACAATAGCAAGGAAGCGCTGAAACCGAGGGACGGTGAAAGAAGTGAGGAATCATTCAGGTAATTCATAGGCAATAAATTGCCAAATCAAAGGAATGGGCAGATGAATCAGAGAGAAGAAAATAGAAGACAGGTGGGGGAGGAAAGACGGGGGGATGACGCATTCTGTCTCAAGATCAATGTGTTAAATGACATCAATTCCGGCTCCTTGTCAATTCAATTAGGCAGGAGCGAGAGGTACAATTACTGTCCAATGTGGTTACACTGTCTGCAGCGGGCTTAAAGGGGGAGGCCAGCTGATAACGAGAGGGTGAGAAAGTGCTTGTGTATGTGCGAGCCCAGGGGTGGGGGTTGATAACAGTGGTAACATGTTGGTCGGGTTACCAGCAGATAATGGGTAGCTAGATCCTCATTAAGATAAGTTGTGCTCCCTCAGCTGTAGTGCCATAGATGGGCCAATTTGACTTGTTCTCATTAAGTGGAACTTAAAGAGGTGCAGCGGTGGCTATCAGCTAGTTTGATTACAGGATACTGGAAAAGAAAACACGCTACAATGCCTGCGGCTGGAAAAAAAACGCTTCCAGATGAGTGGTTCAGATTAGAATTGTTTTTTCTAAATGAGATGACAGAGCAACATAGTACAGAAATAGATGCCATATCATAATCTCATTATAGCCATCATAACCCCCCGGGAAACTAATAGATATACAGTACAGGCACAATGCAGAGCTGAAACCAATAAGCACATCAATATCATTTACAAAGCATGTATGTATATTTTCCGAGTGTGCACACGCACATTAAACAGGTCAGTTAGCTGAATATTGTTCTGAGGGCATCACATGGTGGAAGATTATATATCATTTCGCTTTTCCATCCATCCACTGTCTACACGTGCTTATCCTGTGCAGCAGGGTTGTGGGGGGATGGAGCCTATCCCAGCTCACATTGGGCGTACAGCCAGCCTGGACAGGTCGCCAGTTTATCATTGTGCTAACACGTGAAGACAGACAACCATTCACACTCACAGGCAATGTAGAGTCACCAATTCACTTTCTCACTCAATGAGGGAGAAAACACCTGTTGGCACAACATGCAAACTGAACCACTTTCATTTTTTTTTTTTTCTACTTATTTTTATTTACTTTTTCTGTTGAGCTGAACATCTGAAATGCCGTCCCAGAGAAGATTTAAGACTAAGAACAAAATAAATATCTAGGTCTGGTATGATTTGGACTCCAACCAATCCAACACATTCTCACTCCTGACTTGTCAAATACCTCCGCTTGGGCATCGTAGCCCGACACATGGTGTACCCCTCTTACGTTTCTTTTTGACGGACCAGGGACAGCGTGTCAATATATGCTCATTTCATGCATAGTGTCCTTTCAAAATAAACTTCCGTTTTCACAGGAAGTTAGGTTTAGGGAACACAACCAATTAGATAGGGTTAGGAAATGGTCGTGGCTGATGTTGACTTTACTGACGAGCGACTCACGTGACTGACGATACCAACGAGTCATGTGACTAACGACTGACCTCACAAAATAAGTCAATGTTACTTTTCGTTTGACACGGAACACGGACAGTGGTTTCTTGGTTAATAGTCTTGTGTCTGTTTGACCGATTCAACACCCCTCCCGTCTGCCCTTAGCTGACTCTCATGCTATTAATACTACTTCACTTGCTCCGCCCGTTGAATAACGCCTTAGGAGGGGGTGGGGGGTTATATTTGAGTTAGTTGAAAGCCCGGTTCGTCACATACAGTCGCTAAAGGGTGTCTCCGTGCGTCGGTTTCCCATGCCGAGGGGCACTGCCCAATCGGCAGTATTTGACGAGGTGACAGGTTTGACAGGTTGGAGTAAACGGACAAAATCACAAAAAAATAAAAGTGATTCTACCTAGCTTTATGACTTGTAAAATACATTTATGGTCAATGTTAAATAAGAGTATATAATGTAAAAGGAAGATAATAATTCAAAAATAGAAAACTAGCTGTACTTGTTTTTGCACCTTCCCTTCCCACAACACCGATCACAAAAATGATCTGGGAAGACAGTAGCAGGGGTGCGGACATAGCTTGACCTTTATTTGTGTTGTACTGGAGCTCAACTGCACATTGGTGAGCAGCAGTATGATGTAGACAAGATTTTCTATGACATTGACCGGACACATTATTTTTACATCTTGCCTCCCAGGGCTGTACGTGCTTCAGCTATTTTTGTCACTGTCGAAAAAACAAGTTGTTTTTTCATGCAGCTGTTTACAGTGAAATAATAAGGGAGTGAAAAGTTAGTCCCAGTTCAGTCATGTGGGGAAAGCTTGTTGTAGGCATTGATTAACAGATGAGTCTCATGCTGTCTTCAAAGACATGCATGTAGGTCTGAACACCAGACTTTCTTTTTTATTAATGAGGTTTAATGAAAGTGATAATGACCTAAGGCGGTGGCTCTCAATCCTCGTCCTTGGGACTCCTGGTGCACCACATGTAACTCATTATCCTTTATGTTTTACAAATTGTACACATCAGTTACAATCTTGAGGAGGGCACACACAATGCTTATCCAGCTTATTTCATACGAACAAAGTAGAAAGACATTTTCCACTAGAATTACAAAAAATCATGGATTTTAATTCTATAAATTGACCATTTATAAATGATGGTTATCATAAAGTGTTACCAACAAAATATTAGATGAAATGGTTTATAATGCTATAAATAAGCAAACAATGTAACAATGTAAGTACGGAAAACACGTCACGAACGTCACTAAAAAATATCCTGTGTTTGTTGGACCCATCCACCTCTCCTCCCTTTTGCCATTAGTGGTCTTTCTCTCTTTTTGTTCTATATCACTAGCTGTGAGCGTAGCATATTTACAAGGATGCATTGACATTGCAGTCAGTACAGACTACATGTTGTACAAATGTCACGCCTAAAGCAAGACCGGCATTCTCATTACATGCTTTTGCCTTACGCATTATTGTATCATTCATATGCCTTTTCATGCGACCAGGCTGTAATATCAGGTCAATAACCATTTAACTGACCATAATAAGTATGAACATGAAGTAATTCATTTTATCATTTATTAGCAATGTTATTGAAAAGCTTCTATTCATTTATTAACAGCAGCACACACCCACACCCACACACAACATATATACTGTATATGCACTCTCATAACTATTAAAATTCTGCAGTAGGAGAGTGAATGAATACCAGAGCTCCTGTGTGGAGCCTCAGGACAGCCAGCACAGTCCCAACCCCCCATCCGCTGCTTATACGAGGGCTTCATGTCTCTTCTCCTCTCACATGGTTGCCCGTAGTATCTATAACGGTGCTGTTTGAGCCTGGCAGTCTCCTGTAAGTTAGAGTTAATGCAGTCGAGAACGGCGCTGCCTGAGGAGGAGCCGGCGTGCCTCCTGGCACAAGCTCTCTTACGTTTAATGTCTGACGCCGTTTGCTTACTCCTCTCATTACACTGGCTCATGTTTAGACTGAGGGGCTGTCACTGGCTATTAGCATCTGTGGTCAAGCAGGCTGTGGATGAGAGGAAGCATCTGGCTTATCATCAAGCACATCGTAAGTACGAAATGAGCAGTTTGTTTAAGATGGGGTAAACACAGAATGAAGGATTAACACCCTCTGTGTATGGGTTAATTGGTAGATTGATGCAACACAATAACAAAATCTGGAGTCATAACAATTTGGATTTAAGAGGAAACTCATGTGCATACAGTGTAGTATTTTAGCAACGTTTGTATATAGGCTAAATGCACTAGAGCTGACAAGAAAAAATCATTTCCATATATGCATCATTTTTTGGGGGCATTTTCGCATTTATTTGAGATGACAGTTGTGAATGATAGGAGACATGGAGAGCGAACAATAAGGATGACATGCAGCAAAGGTCCCGAGCCAGAATAGAACTGGGAACATTGCAAAGGTCCGCAACTCAGAACCCAAAGGAAATTGGGGATCCCCCTCAATTCTGCATGTTAACGTAACGTTATCATCCGATTTTGGCTGGGGGTTGGAGCAAATCTAAATCACGCAATGGACCTTTTTCTTTTTTAGTGATGGCTTCATGCAAACTGGACATGATAGATTGAACAGTGATAAGTGCACAAATACAAATTTAACTGGGCAGACATGAAGAGGAACAGTGGGGGCAGAGAAGAGGAAGCACGAAACAGCAGCAGTGACAGAGGCAGTGGCAGCAACTGACAAAAAATAAACAGAAACAAAGACAGACGTAGAGCAAAGGACATTTAGTTGCACGTCTTTCTACTCACTGTGCCCTTTGTTTGATTGCCAGACATAATCAGAGCATTTTCAAGAAGATTTTATCTTTCTAACTGGAATAAAATAGGAACTTTTGGGGATTGCATATTAAACCTGCAGTAGGCAGAATGTTTTTGGCATCATTGGGCATAAAATCCATAATAACCTTTCAGCATATTGTAATTCAATGTGGCTCATGGCTCTGTTTTCAGGCTTTGGTGAAATCTAGCCTGTGACGGGAGACTTTGGCCAATCACAGGTCAATTCAGAGAGAGTGTTCCTATTGGCTGCGCTGCGGCTGGTGGGGCGGTGCTTGGTATTTCCACAACTGATCCCAACATGGTTGCTGGGTCACAAACTTTCTAATTTTACAGCTAAACAGTACACTACAAGATGTTTCTGAAAACATTTGAGGCGAGATATGAGCATTACAGTAACAGAATATTGATTCATATTTGATCAGCGCTGCCTAGTTTGACCGTTTGATCTCAGTTTAAGAGTGATTGACAACTGCTCAGAGACAGCAGCTGGATGGCAGACTACAGCTCAGCTCTGGTTGGTTGTTGTCTGTGTAATCTTACAGATGACATTTGGAGCACCGGAGGACACAGAGGCACATGATTTCTTTCAGATTACCTGTCTCATGCACTACTGTCAGGATATAGTGTCCATTTTATAAAAATAACTTTTTTGAATCATATTTGCTCCATTTCTACCCACTGCTGCTTTAAGCGTTTTGCAGAAATGACAAGTAGTAATGCTAAATGTAAAGTTTGTAATTGAGTAATCTTCCATAACCAGTATTTTGGATTCTCAGACAGAAGATACTGTAGTTTTAGAAAGTTCAGACCTTCTACAGCCTTTTCAAATAGAGGGACGTTACAGACACCATAAAGACTTTATTATCATCTCCCCTAGAGTCAGTACAATGGCATCAGGAGGCTGTAAACTATCAACCTCCATATTTCAGTTTTTTACAGTAGGAGGAAGGTATCCCAAAAAACAGCCTGAGATATAAAGGTATGTCAGCGACTGAGCTAACACAGAAAGAAACTTGGAGAGGTAGTACTGGAATATAACAAGGGTGTTTGAGGGCTCTGAAGTCCACAAAATACTCTTGGCATCCCTGGAAGATATACCCAACGTGTTCTTCTTATATGAAGTCTAAAAAGAAAAAGGCCGGCCTATTTGAAAAGACTCTTTCCTGCTACACATTGAAGACTGAGATTCAAGTCATCATAAGAGTTAAAATTGTTTGAAAATGCCAGCCCTGCACGTACAATGTGAAATGCCTGTGAAACTGTGGTCTCGGTTCACGCCGTTCCTGAAAAACACCACTGTACATGCAATGGGACGTCACGCAGCCATGCAGGGGTTTAAGAATAGAAGCATGAAGAGAAGGGGGAGGGTTAAATATTAAGTGTGCTGGGCTGTAAGCCAAGGTTTTAGGTGCATAGTTTCAGGAGAATAAGAAAAGGAGTGAGGGGAAATGTCTGGTTATCAGACAGAAAGAGAGAGAGAGAGAGAGAGCAGGGGATAAAAAAAGTCTGGTCCTGCAGCAGCAGTATGGGGAGCTAGAGCAATGCTGCCTGCAGCCTCCCTGAACTGAATAGCAAGTAGTTTGCGAGGGAGGGACTGAAGGAAGGGCAGCAGGAGAGAAGAGAAGCGAGGGAGGGAGATGCTGAGAATAGGTTAGAGAGGGTGAGAAAATAAGAGAGCGGTGTGATATCTGTGAGAGCAGAAATGTGGTAAAGAGAAAAAAAGCGAGTCAATGGGGTGAGAAGAAGGTTTGAGTATCATTGATGTACTTTTGTTTCACCGCAGAGCTGAAAAACGTCAATTTATCACGCACGCACACACACACACACGCACACACACACACACACACACACACACACACACACAAACACAAACACACACACACTTGCCTACACATGCATACACAAACATGACGTGGCTGTCTGCGGGTACTCGGTGCTGTTTTTGAAATGCTTCAATACAAGTCAAATGCAACAGATCGGCCAGAACATCTGAAACACGGACTGCTGTGGGTCAATCCAATTCAAGGACCTGTTCTTAATACCAGGAGACATAATCCCATTTCATCATCATTTTCTCTTGCCTGCATTGCATCATCCTCCGCCGCTCTGTAGTGGATCAGACCAAACAATGACATGTTACGAGTGATGGGATTTACGTGTGCTAGGCGGTGGACACAAAATAGACATTAGTGTTGACTGTGAGGGGTCGAATTCTCAAGTACTTTACAATTAAATGGATGTTCATGGCAGACCCCTTCGTCTATGATGTGTCATCAATATCCAATATGTCACGAATATTGCCGTTAAAGAGATAGTTCAGGTGTTTTGAAGTGGGGTTGTATGAGGTACTTATCTATAGTCGGTGTATTACCTGCAGGAGATGGCGGTCGGCACGCCCCTAGTTTGGAAAAGCAGATGGGGGTTACCACACGGAACTAAAGCAATATAGTGCTGTGGATGGAGCTGGTAGCAAAGATATTTTAGACACCCTAAAGAAAGGCTCTCCTAAAAAAAATCAATATCAGTTTAAGCAGGGAACTGAAGCTGTTGTATCCATCTATGCTCTTGCCAAAGTCACCAGACTCCATTGAAAAAAACAGTAATTCTACCGCTGCTTCGATTGGTCAGTTTGTTTGTGGTATTGTGTGACTTTGGTGAATCTGAACAAACTAACCTATCGAGACAGTGGTAGCCCATGTTCTGTGAGGTAACATTTTTTTATTTATTTATTTATTTATTTTTTTTGCCAATGGCGTGTGGTTGCTTTGGCGAGAGCATAGATAACGGCTTCACTTCCCTGTCGGAATCATAGACCGTATATCTGTCTGATAGCAAGGTAAACTGGCAAAATATTCTGAATATAGCGTACACTTAAACTGATATTGATTTTTGTTAGGTGAGCCATTCTTTTAGGTGGCTAGAAACACGTTTTGCTGCCGATCCCGTCCACAGCAGTACGTTGCTTTGGTTCCCTGCTGGTACTCCTGTTTGCTTCTCGTCATCTATCGTAGGTAATACACTGACTGTGGAGAAGTACCTCATACAAACCCACTTCAAAACACCCAAACTATCCATTTAACACTGATTATTGAATGCGGCTGTCTTGTTAATACAGGTGTATTTCAGAAAGTATGCTTGACAGTTTAATGGTATTCACAATCTATGAATAGGTGCTACAAAAGAAGAGGGAATGTGTATAACACAAACCTCCACAAAATACCTCCACAAGTATTCAGCACACAGCGGTGTGAGAAAAGACTCAAATTTGGGCAATTCCATGATCACTTCTGAATGTATTTTTTCTGAATTTTGAATATACATGGAAATAAATGTTTTGCGTGAATTCAAGCAAGAAAAGTGTTTTGATAAATGATGTGCAGAAAAACAAGGGAACAGACGCACTTGTTGTGTCTAGACATCATCTACCTTCCCACTTGCCTCTGACTCCCTGCTTGCTTGATCGTCTCTTTCCACTCATTGCTCGCAACTGTCAGATCCACCCCTCGCTATGTGACCTCTTAACTATACTGTAGAGCACAGTATTACAAGTCAGCGTGGTCGCTCCAGAAACCTGACTGACGAGAGTTTTTCAGACGTTTCACACACTGCTTCTCAAAAAGGAGATGTGATGTGGACATGGGGGGGATGTGGATAACCAGTTAGGACGTGCAAGAAACTCTGAAGTGTACTACAAACTTGTGTATAGTCAGACAAATGTTACACACTTAAATATTGATTGGGTTGAAATGTCCAGCAAATATATATTTGTTAAACTGTGTAACAACCTTTATAGTGGTGTTTTCACATACAAGAATCTAGGTGAATCCCAAATATGTATTAAAACAAGAACTTATGAGAAAATAAACATGATATTATGTGGCTTGTATCAGCTGGCAGACTGGCAGTCCAGGCGGTAGTAAAGTGGAGGTGCTTTGTTAAAACAAAAGGGTGCCCTATTGATAATTGTGACGAAGCTATAACTATTGAACACTTAATTCTGGAGTGCCAGAGGTCTAGAGGTGTATGGGAAAAAATGGCAGGTGTCTGTGGTTTTAATATTAATGTGAACTAATTTATAATGCAGTGCTGAATAGGGTTTTTCTAGAATATCTGCCAAAGAAAGCAGAAATATATTCGAAAATATGTACAATTGTGGCGAAAATATGGAAGACAAGGTGTGCAGTGGTCCTTCACCAAGGCACTATCTCTAGGGCATACATGCCAACGCTCCTGATTTTACTTGAGACAAACGTTTTTCATTGCCCTCTCCCGGTTTCCTGCCAGGGTCACACTTCTCCCGTTTTTCATGCGTTTTTTTTCTTTTTCGTTATCTCAACCTTTCTCTGACGTTGTACAGCGTGTCTAAGCCCTACTGTTTCCACTCGGACAACAGAAATGGACAATACTAAGAAAAAGAAATACTCAAGCAGGGGCAAATAATTGATGAATGTATAAAAACTGATGGGCGCATTATTCCGTTTTCTTTCCTGAGAATTAAAAGTTAAAAGTAGGCCTATTTCACATACAAATGCTGTTTCGGTGTAATTATTATTTTGTTATGTTCATTCTTTAAAAGTCACCAGAATGCAGGAAACAAAGAAAAAAAAAGAAGAAACATTTTTTCTGTGGGAGGACTCACAGATCTGCCACTTTGGTTTTGAAATACTCAAGGTCTCAAGGTTGGCAAGTATGCTCTAGTGATGCGGTTTTCAAACAAATTATAACTGAATGAACACCTTGGCACTTGATAAAATTATAACTTCCTGTATATTGTGAGCACTGTCCTCATCATGAGGTGTAAAATGCCCTTCTTTTGTTATTTAATAAACTCAATAAAGTATTATTAAAAAGTGAAAACCAGTTATCCAGACACTGCCACACACTGGTTTCATATAGTTCACTGCAAAAGCACATAAAAATGAGTAGACTCAAATTATGCAAAACATGTGACCACCAGCAAACGAGTTCTCCGGAGCTGGCAGGCCTTTGCTATCAACGTGAAGGTGTTGGTTGTCAGGGATGGCGAGGGGCTATAAAGAATGATATGTTTTGTAAATCAGGATAATGATGACTCAAGCTGCTCCTCTGGGTGGGTTGCTGTGTGTAGGGAGCACTAATCAGGGATTAGGGTGGTTTGGGTAAAGGAAAAAAAAAAAAAAAAAGAAGGTCTGACAGCAAAACGTAGCCAGCACTGGATCAAATAAAAACATGTTAATGATAGCATGATAACATACCTGCTGCCTATTGTGGCTGAGCCCACTGTGGAGACAGTCGCTGTGTACACAAACAACACAGATACACTGTACGGAGCTACACAACAGTGTGTTCTCTTGCTGTAATGATCCAGGGTGCAACAACTTCAAAGACTGCTGGAGCTGGCTGAACTGGTGAAATGATTATGTCTCCCACTATCCTTTCATGTGGGCTTTATCAGTCCAGCCACGCAGCAGCACAAGCCACTAACAGAGCTGTTGCTGCTATTAGTTACGAGGAATAAGGAACAGTAAAGCCACAGAATATCTGGACATGATGTAAGTGCACTGTGTGAGGATGGATTAGGGGATAGGACTTACTGTCATTGTGGGTGTTTGGGGATTGATGTCTTTTCAAAGGACATCTATTCTCTTCCTTAAGCTGACTTATAAAATGTATTCCTATAATGGTCACTGCTGTTTGGAGTCCAACCCGTATTTTCAGGAAATGACATGTAGACATCACCCTTGAAAATATTGGCTGTCATTTATCAAGCCGTCTTGGAAACAGCACAGATTCAAGCACTAGGCGAGACATATGAAGCTCTCCATGTCTGATTTATTAAACTGTCGCGCAGCATCTAAATGGGCACTGATTTGATCAGAGACTGATAAATTGATTCGGCAGTGGAAACAAGGACACGCTGCACCAGTCCCTTATTTACATACCACAGACCCTAATTTATGTGTGTTTGGCAACCCTTGGCCTGTTAAATGGGACGCCTGGTGCTGCAAAATGTCCACACGCCACATGACAAAGAGGAAGTAGCAAAAGATCTGCCATGGTTACTGGGATTCAACAGAGAGATCCATCATCAGTTCTGCTCCATAAAGACACTTCAAGTGCTTCCATAAAGACCACATGCGTCTCCATATTTGAATCATGTTTTCAATGCAGAATTTAATTGCTGTTCAATCGCTAAATAATATATTTCAAGACCTATAAAGCTTTATGTGCTGTAAATGCACTGTTGTCCAAGTGCAACGCGTTTGCAATGGGTGTACGCAATTAAACAAACACTATATGCAATCACCAACAATAGGCCTGCAATACCTTTGTGAAGGCCTTTGTAATGTTAATTTACTTTTGTGGAGTACTGTGTCTGTGGTCATAAGTGGCAATCTGAGGTGTTGTTTTGGATTACATTAATTGTTAAAAGTGTTGAAATTAGTGTGAATGTTCTCCAAGCAAAGCTGAGGGCAATGAGAAAATAATGCAACTGATAACTACTGAGTGTCAACAGAACATAAACAAACAGTATATGTATACCATAAGTAATGTATTGTAGGGGTGTAAGAAAATTAGGGCTGTCAATTGGTTAAAATATTAAATCGCGGTTAATCGCATGATTGTCTATGATTAATCGCGATCAATTGCAAATTAGTCGCACCATTTTTTATCTGTTCAAAATGTATCTAAAAGGGAGATTTGTCAAGTATTTAATACTCTTATCAACATGGGAGTGGGCAAATATGCTTGCTTTATGGAAATGTATGTATATATCTATTATTGGAAATCAATTAACAACACAAAACAATGACAAATATTGTCCATAAACACTCACAGGTACTGCATTTAACATAAGAAATATGCTCATATCGTAATATGGCATACTCAAGCCCAACAGGCAACAACAGCTGTCAGTGTGTTAGTGTGCTGACTTGACTATGACTTGCCGCGAACTGCATGTGATTATCTTAAAGTGGGCATGTCTGTAAAGGGGAGACTCGTGGGTACCCATAGAACCCATTTTCATTCACATACCTTGAGGTCAGAGGTCAAGGGACCCCTTTGAAAATGGCCATAACAGTTTTTCCTGGCTAAATGTTTGCTTAAGATTGGAGCGTTATTTAGCCTCCTTCAGGACAAGCTAGCATGACATGTTTGATACCAATGGATTCCTTAGGTTTTCCTAGTTTCATATGATCCCATGATCTTCACTCTTTAAAATTGACCCGCTACCTCTGAAAGATCAATTGTATTAATGAAATTAGTGACGTTAAAACAAATTTGTGTTTATGCGTTATCTCGTTAACTTTGACAGCCAGACAGTATACATTTTTAATTAATAGTTTACATGTAAAGATTAATTCAGTCAATACTTTATTTCAATTGCAAAGAGCTGCGCCCTCTCACTGTATGTGCCCTCTCAAAGTAGTGCTATGATGTTGGATGTTAAATGGACTGTGATCAATTAAAATGCAGATCCCACTTTTATTACTCAGATTTTATGCATATAGTGGTGTGTTCTTTATACTATCACAGTTTTCCTAAAATTAGATTTAAAAATCACAATACATCACCTTGTTTACAGTGTCGCAATGTATTGAATCGTAACCCTTATATCATAATACGTATCGTATCGTCAGATTATTACCAATACACAACCCTAATGTATAGTACAATTGATGCTTTTTTTTTAATCCAGAAAACTAAATAAGCAATGACTAATTCAACAGAGCCAGAAAGACGTGCAAGTTGTTTTTAAAAAACTTTTCGATGAAAATCATTTGTTTGGAAAATCTTGGGCATTGTAAAACCACTGTGTGCTCTGGAAAATAACAATTAGTTTAGTCTGAGAGCAGCGTAGCCGGAACTTGTGGGGATCACAAGGAGGGTGAAGTGTGCCCTAGGGCTGGCCAGCCTTATTTTCAGTGCTGTGACAGGGTCAGGTCTCTGCTGAGGGTTATCGTCTTAATTATGCATGGCCCATCTGGTCGACAAGGCTCTGGTGTAGGTGGGCGGCTGGACCAGACAGTAGCTGATAGAAGAATGACGTGATGAATAATGTTCCTAGTCCGTGTTCTTAGCAACTCAAATAGAGTGATGTCAATAGATGACGTAGCCAGTGCTTAGTCACTCAGGTTAAAAAGACTGAAAGTATAAAACAATACTTGCAACGCTTGCCAATGCAATCCACATTATACAACACGCTACAAAATAGCTGGCCCGTTGTGGGCTGAAAATGTAAAATGTGAAAAAATGACAGATTATGTTCAGTGATGGTTTCTGGTATTTTATCAAGGCGAGCAACACAACATACAATAGCTGCAGATTAAAATCATTCCTCTGAATTGAAGGCTCTACATATAATTTTCCAGAAGCGCCCCCCACTGTGCAGAGGTTCTGCAGTTTGTCAACAAGTTCATGATTTTGTAAACAAAGGGTGTTTTGAGTGGGCTCTAGATTTCTGGGTTTGAAATTACTGGGGTGGCGAGAGTAAATCATACAAAAACATTTCTAAGCAGTTAGACACTGAGCAAAATACACACACAGGCACACACACAAGCACAAAGACGGCGGGGAGGAAGTGAGGCTGAGAATTTTTCTCTTGTCAGAGGATTTAGCTGCCATTGTCTGCTGCCAGAGACAGTACTCTGCATTTTAATCAAGGCTGCAGTTTTGAATCCAGTGGCCTTATGATGTGGTAACAATTGAGTTTTTTTTTTTTTTTTTTACTTCTACTGTGTAGGGCTTGGGGATGCGTCATCGTGTACCATCACATCGCACAGATCTGCCATGCTTATCTAGTTATCTTTACATTGTGCCTGTGGTCAGTTTACAGTATGTCCTTGTATGGATCTGTGGGTTAAGTTGTCCTTATGATACTTAACTCCAGCCAGTATATATCTAAACAAGGTGGCCATATTCATGTGATGGTTTCAGTGAATTTGATACAATGAGGGAGCCTAACAGGTCGCAATTCTTCTGTATTAACACCTTTTTTATTTGCAGTCCACAGTTTTTAAATCTTTAAAGCTGAATTAAATACTGTGGATATCAATTCATAGTGAAGACTCTAGTTAACATTCATAGTGAGAACGTTCTGTTATGTGCATGCGTATGTTGACTGTAACTGTTTTTATAATTGTTTAAGTCTGACAGCTAAAACAAACAAATGTATAAATGCAAACACTTATTTATATTGATCAGCTGTTGTGAAACACAAAAGAAGCAACCGCAGAAGCTGTCACAGAAGCAGATGTCACAAAAGCGGCACAATGGCTCAGTGGTCTGAGGAAAGATGTCCTCCCTTTGTTCACGTAGGTTTCATACAGGACAGGTAGCCTAGTTTCATCACACACCAATAGGCATGTAACAGGATTTATCCTTTCACTGCCCTTGACCAAGGCGCTGGCCTATACGGACTGGAGCTGAGGACCCCGTGGGGATTAATTAAGTACAGCTTTAACCCCCTTACATCATTTTAAAGAGGTATTTTGGGGATTCCCTCTGTGGACACAAAGGACATCCCTGTTTTCTACCGAATTCTCGGTGCGCCAGATATTTGTGCACTGAGATAAAGACAAAGATAGTTGTGCTCTACATTTGTAACACACTTAAAATAATAATAATAATACATTATTCACAAGCTCTAAAAGCTCGACATCTACTGGGTTAGCGCAGTCCTTGTATCACACTGCTACTGTGTGTAGACATGACAAATTGATCAGTAAGACAATTACATTAGATACTACCTGGACTGAATGCAGCAGGCAACAATTAGCAGGAGCGTAGCATAGCCTTACATTTTCTTGTTTCCATTTACTAAAGTGTTCATTTCACTTTCGCTCAAAAGGTTGATGAATGATTTCACCTCTATATGAGGTGTAAATGTTTAATCTATTATGGGAATGGAGTAAAAAATTGGGTCTGTATATAATCTGTATTGGCAAGAAATACCAAGTAACTGAACTCACTGAAGTAACATGCGAGCATTTGCATGAGTATGTGCACCCAGCCACACAAACACAAGCACTCACATACATAAGTGTCAGATTAACCACTTAGATGATGTCAGTGTAATCAAGTGCTACTGTATAGAAATTAACCAAACTACTAGGGCCGGGCAATATGACGATGTTAGGGCTGTCAATCGATTAAAATATTCAATCACGATTAATCGCACGATTGTCCATAATTAATCGTGATTAATCGCAAATTAATCACACATTTTTTATCTGTTCAAAATGTACCTGAAATGTAATGTAAAAGGGAGATTTGTCAAGTATTTAATACTCCTATCAGCATGGGAGTGGGCAAATATGCTTGCTTTATGCAAATATATGTTTATATTTGTTATTGGAAATCATTAACACAAAGCAATGACAAATATTGTCCAGAAACCCTCATAGGTACTGCATTTAGCATAAAAATATGCTCAAATCATAACATGGCAAACTCAAGCCCACCAGGCAACAACAGCTGTCAGTTTGTCAGTGTAAGCGTTATTTAGCCTTCTTCGCGACAAGCTGGTATGACATGGATGGTACCAATGGATTCCTTAGGTTTTATAGTTTAATATGATACCAGTATTTCCACTCTAGCTTTAACTAGCCCGCTACAATCTCCGGAATATCAATGGCGTTAATGCATTAAAGAAATTAGTAGCGTTAAAACAAACTGACGTTAACTTTGACAGCCCTAGACGATATACAGTATATCGACAAAATTATATAGAAATGTCTATCGTATATATTCTTCTATTTATTTATTTTTTCTTTTTATGTATTCACTTTAAACTTAAGTTTATTTTGCACTCAAGTTCTTAAAATGAGAAAATACTCTTCTACTTTTCATTTGTCAATATTTAATTCACACAGGATTACACCAAATAGGCTTCCTATGCTGCATGTTGCAAAGCAAAGCCTGGCATTTTAGCATTATTTTTTTTTTTATCTTTTTCAATATTATCAAAGATTCCCCTCAAGAGACTAACACCAGCAATTAATTTGTCGTACAAAATATTGTCAGTGTACCAAAGCCTTATATAGTATATACCTCTCCACCGAACTCCACTGTCACCCCAAACCTATTAAAAAAAACATGTAAGAGCCATACTGTTACACCGGGTGACATATTCCTTCAACACAACAAGTGCATTTTACTCTGAAACAACTCAGATTGCATTTTCGATCTCTTAGTGTAGCTCCTCGTCGGGCAGACACCACGCTTGGGGCACACGGTTCTGTGTTTACACTGCTTTGCTAGTTTGACGAGCTTGGAGGAATAACACCTTACTGGTACAAAATAGTACCCTACACCTCAGGCTGTGGAAGAAAAATGTCTGAGGATGTTTATCAAACGTGTTTGTGCATATGAAGAGAGGAGGAGGCATTCAGTTTTATTTCTCATAATATGTGTAGAGGGAGCTCATTTATAAACATTGTGTGTGCACACTTCCCATAAAGAGAATTTGCTGGGGACCCTCCGACACTTTGCTTTATAAATGCTAAATTCTAGTTTGCCATAAGCCCTTTCCTATGTAACATCCCTTATGAGCTCATTTGTTTGTCGTAATTAACTGCTACAAATTCAAGGCAATTTTAGACAACTACAATAAATGTCAAAAAGGTGCTTTCAATAGACCTTTTTACTGCAGACATTCTGACTTGTCATAGACGAAAAACAACATGTGTTACGAATGACATTAAGGTTGGCTGTGTTCTATTCAGGTGCCCCAGTAAGCTTTGAAACTGTGACAGGGAGCAAGCATGCAAAATACCAGGACCCTGAAAACAGAGGCAGCTAAATGGAATGGTGCTATCATTAGATGTATTATTTACACCGATGCTTTTTGGTCAAATGTCTTCCATGAAGGCCTATGATGGGGTGTGGTTGGGTATGGTGATATCATACATGGTGGTTGCTGTCTTGGTACATCATCTGACATGTCATTCTGCAAAATGAGAATACAATTCTTGAAACTGGAAGAGTCTATGGAAATGCATTACATTTGGGAAAAAAAATATATCTCATGATTATTCAATATCTCCTTAATATGTGAAATCAATCATAATCTCTAACAATCCAAGATATTTCAATTTTCATCATTTATTAAATTGGTCAAAATGCTGCTGGTAATTGGGATCTGGAACTGTTGGTTTGCAGACTGCTTTTTAAATGAACGGGTCAAACCGTTTAATACGCCTGATGCAACATTGACATAATGATGACATAATAATGATCATTGTTTCATGACATCTCCCAATTTGTTAAACCTAGGAGTACATAAAGGAGGTCATCATGGGCCTGCTCAATCTCAAAAATAATTATGCAACTTGTGTTTTATTACTTCGTAGTTTTGGGATAATTATGAGGTCTT
Organism: Helicolenus hilgendorfi; assembly: GCA_916700815.1. Classification (NCBI taxonomy): domain Eukaryota; kingdom Metazoa; phylum Chordata; class Actinopteri; order Perciformes; family Sebastidae; genus Helicolenus; species Helicolenus hilgendorfi. The sequence goes on from CAKALG010011462.1 coordinate 18,746, forward strand.
AATTGAGATAATCTTGTAATAATTAAGAGATTTATATTACAAGATGACTTATTTACCAATTACCATTCTTTTATTTGGTAAAAGCAATGAGCTGTTATATTGTATTTCTGAAAAATGCCATGTAGTTTAAATATATACATATATTATTTATATATTAGGGCTGTCAATCGATTAAAATATTTGATCGCATGATTGTCTATAATTAATAGCGATCAATCGCAAATTCATCACATGTTTTTTATCTGTTCAAAAAAGTACCTTGAAGGGAGATTTGTCAAGTATTTACTACTCTTATGAACATGGGAGTGGACAAATATGCTTGCTTTATGAACATGTATGTATATATTTATTTTTGGAAATCAATTAACAACACAAAACAATGACAAATATTGTCCAGAAACCCTCACAGGTACTGCATTTAGCATAAAAAAAAGCTCAAATCATAACATGGCAAACTCAAGCCCAACAGGCAGCAACAGCTGTCAGTGTGTCAGTGTGCTGACTTAACTATTGCTTTCCCCAAAGCTTCATGTGATTATCATAAAGTGGGCATGTCTGTAAAGGGGATTTTAAGGTCAAGGGACCCCTTTGAAAATGGCCATGCCAGCTTTTCCTTGCCAAAATTTAGCGTAAGTTTTGAGCGTTATTTAACCTCCTTTGTGACACATAAGTATGGACCCCCGGCAGTGTATGTAATGTATTTCAGTGTCATCCGGTTTTTCTGACATCGTTCAACTAATTATTACGATCAAGGTGAGACATCAGTAAAAGAGAAAGAGAGCTCCAGTGTACGCCACCACCTGTGGCTCTGACACCAGATGAGCAGCAGGGTGGTTTTTGGCATCAACCTTTACACCAGACCTTTTTCTCTCTACATCATTTTTCAAAGATCAATCCTCTTATAAATAGTAACTGCTGCTGGGAAATACCTGGACATTCTCTGCATGTTGCTACTTGTACAGTATATGAATGTATCCCACAAAAAGAGCAATGATGAGCACATTTACATAAAAATCAGCACTTGATCAGAAGGCCATTTTACATCGTATTTATGGCTGATTGAAAGAGTGATGCAGACTTGTGTGCAAAATGACTGGCTGAATAGAACCTTGGTTAAAGGAAAGCAAAAAGAGTTTTGTAGTACAGAATAACTGCATGTGCATTGCTAACAAATCTAGTTTTGTTTGTGTGTATCAATTCTACTCATTTCAATTCAAGGTTCAAGATGTAGGACTTACTGCATCCAATGTGAAAACACAAGGCCTTTCTTGTATTACAAGGCTCATCTGTCCTTTGTACTGCTGCTCTCTAATGGAGTTTTATTCCGAGTTCTAAGCTGGCGTTCTTACCTTACCTTGTAGTACGGACACGAGGGATAAAGGCAAAAGTAATTTTCAGTACAAATTTACAAGTGTTTCAGCCTTTTGCATCAGAGACTCCTCTGTTCGCTGCATTTTGCTCTGCTTCATCCCAACATGAGAGAGGCTAGTGGACACATGAAGGATGTAGAGGCTTGTTTGGCTCTGGATGAGGCAATATGCCAGGGTAGTCAGGGCTCTCAAAAGTGGGGGCATGCTGCTCCAGAGAGCTGGGTTTTGAAAATGGGCTTGGTGGCTCTCAGCGGGATTTCTGCGTCATCTGACAGCGGAACAAAGTTCCTTTGGCAGATCGAGCCGAGTCACAGGAGCCGTTTGATGTAGTCTCTGAAGCCAAAAGCATTAGAGGCGGAACATAAAGAAACACTAAGAATAAATGTTAAAACACGTAATTCAATTAAATACTCCATATGGAAAACCCACACACACCAACCTGCCAGAGCTGAGTGGAAAAAACTGGCTGCGGCAGGTAGCTGCTACCACCAGCCGTGGTGGTGGGTGAAGAATTCTGATCTTGTTTCTGTATAAAAGCATGCCTAACGCCGGGAGTGTGACTGCTGTGTGTAGTGGTGACATGGCAAAATCACCGTCTCTGTCTCTCTCAACGGGGAACACCTCGCTTTAGACATAGCTTGAAACGATTTAGACCCACATTAATTCTCTCTTTCACACACACACACACAAATATGCGCTTCCACTGTTGAGTCTCTTCCAATAGACAATCCAGCACACAAACCTTGATAATCACCAGGGGTGTAGTACCAAATTCTGCGCCCTATACATGAGCAGTCTCTGTGGGCCCTCTCCCTCTCTTAATTTATGTCTCTCACATCTTTTTTCAAATAACTGAGCCAACAACTTTACACATGAATTTGTCTCTGGTTATAATTCACAAATCAACGGGTCATACCACAATTAATAATACAGTAATAATAATATGTGATATGTGCTTATGTCTGCTCAGTTTGAAATTTCACCACATTTCAACCCTCTTTTCTCAACATACTGTAGCCTACAATTACGGTGTGATACTTTGACTATGGTTAAAATAGGTTTGCTTGGAGTCTCATGCTTGAACCTGCAGTAGGTAGAATGTTTTTGGCATCATAATAACCTTTCAGCATATTGTAATTCAAGTGTTCTGAGAGAAAACTAGACTTCTGCACCTCCTCATGGCTCTGTGTACCGGCTTTAAAAAAATCTAGCCCGTGATGGGAGACCTTGGCTAATCACAGGTCATTTAAGAGAGAGCGTTCCTATTGGCTGTGCTCCGGCTGGTGGGCGGTGCTTGTTATTTCATCAACAGATCTCAACATGGCTGCCGGGCCACAAACGTTTTTACAGCTAAACAGTGCACTACTAGATGTTTATGAATACATTTGAGGAAAGAAATAGTCATTACAGTAACAGAATATTGATTAATATTTGATCAGCGCTGCCTAGTTTGACCGTTTGATCGGAGTTTGCGAGTGATTGACAGCTGCTAGGAGACGGGAAGGCTCCAGCTTATCTCTGATTGGTCGTTTTCCTCCAGTCTGTGAAATCTTGCAAATGCCATTAGTTATTTATAAAAATAACTTTTTTTTAATCATATTTTCTCCAATCTCGCCTTCTTCAGCTTTAAGTATTAATCATTCTAAAAGTACAAGACAAAGCTAAAAAATACCAAGTTACATTGAGAAAATGCTCAATGTATAATAAATAATAAATACCAATCGAACAAGACTTCAATAAAATCATGCTTTGTTTGCAGAAACAAAAATAAACAGCTTTCCAACAAGTGCTAGCAAAAGCATAAGGGCAGAATTAGCTCCATCCGAGGGGACTTGGCTCGATAACCGGAGGGTCGGCGACCCCCTAAAACTGCTCCCTGGGCTCCACATAGTAGCTGCCCATTGCTCCTACTATACCAGGATGGATTACATGCAGTAGCTAAATTTCCCTGTGTGCTGTGCTGTGCTATGTACAATGTGTGACAAGAAAATAGTATTTATATTTACATTTTACATTTACATAGGCCTATAAGCTAAATTAAAAAAAAAATACCCACAACATCTTAAGTATGCTTAGAATAAGATTATCAATCTTCATAATGTGAAGGTGTTCTCATTTTAGGATACTGATGCTGACACACATGATGGAGTTTATTGCCCACTGGTTGGGTCGTCTCGTTAGCAAAATCATTGAGAACTTTAAAGTCCCATTTTTTTTCTAATTGGCTTTCAATGGAGAGAGAGAGAGATAGAGAGTGAGAGATAGAGAGAGAGAGAGAGAGAGAGAGAGAGAGAGAGAGAGAGAGAGAGAGAGAGAGAGAGAGAGAGAGAAGTGCAAAGCTGCTCAGTCCATCCTCAGACATTGTTGATCTCGGGAAGTTTTCACCAGTTTCAACTTTCTGAAATCCCGTTCAGCCCCAGCAACAGTCACAGGCAATGTGCAGAAAATCCTCTTTTTTAAACAGTGTTAGCAACCAGCTCATAATATAGCTACGATATTAACCTTGACTATGATACGCCCTTGTCTTCATGATTTTTTTTTTTTTTTTGAAGATCAAATCTTGTTTTATAAAGAAAATAATTAAATCCGACCAGAAAGCACCAGTAACAGCAACACATTGAAAAAACAAGGTAAGCTGATATATAGCTTTAAAATTAAATTGTCTTGTATTAATAGGCCAACAATGTAACGTCAGCCTACTGGTAGGAATATTTCTAACACAATTTAACCATCTAAAAGTGAAAAATAGAACCATAGATTATATTCTAATTAAACTCGGCCTGCCTCATTAATCGCCACGATCTTAAAATTGGAATTATTCTCCTCTGTTCTTGGTTTTGTAAATGATGATGGGTCATCTGGCATTAACATTACGGTCTTTTGAAGGCCGTTGCAAGTTTATTTTTTCACACAGCATATGAAGCCAGTGTTGTCATATGAATCTTGAGATTGCAATGAATCCATTGATACCAAACATGCCATGCCAGCTTATGGAAAGGGGCTCCAAAGTTGAACAGTCTTTACTGTGAGGTCGGCGACACCTCAATGTCAAATGATTGCTTGTAATAACTTTTAGTGGCCACTTCATGGGCTCACCTTGTCTCATGTCCTCGGTAACATTACGAGGAGATGATGACGGACGTGCCGCACGGGCCATGTGTTTCATGATGTTAATACTGATAGATATGTCGTATGCCATTGCAGCTATGATGCTGATTCATTTATGATACTGATTCATTTATGTTATACAATGCAAATAGGCTCCAAGCTAGATTCCTGGCTGACTGCCTTCAATCTAAACAACTGCTGATATTAGCTTAAACCATTTTTAAACTGTGCTGTGCTCACATTTCCTTTGAAACAAAATCAGTCAAAAGCTGTTTCTTTTAATTTTTGGAAGTCAGATGTCCCTTTCTTGGGGAAAGACATGACTCAGTAAATGTCGCTGGTGCTCCAGCATCAGCAGTCAATCGGCTCAATTAGCTGTGTTTAGAGACGAATCCTATGGTGCTGGTGCGGACTAAGCAATTTTGCGCCTTTTGTAAGAGGTGAGAGGGACCTTTAGAGAGCCTCCACCTTTTTTGTATTCACAGTTCAGTCTCTCCAAAGATTTATTCAGCCAATTTTAGTTTACTTATGACACTAATAATGTTGAAACCAAAAAATTGCAAACTAAAACAAACTTTTCTTTCCAGGCTTTTCGAGGGCCCTTCTCCCATTGAGGCCCTGGATAGTCAGTCCCACTACAACGCCCTGAATGTTACTAGTTATTTTACATTTTATATTTGTAAGCATACTAAATACAATGTCTATGATAATGATTCATATTTAGAATATTCTTAACAAGTGTTCAATACAACTCATCAATGTGGCGTAGACAGGAAACTCATTTCCAAAGACAGCTGTTGTATATAAAAGACAGAAGGAGTGGAAATTGTATGGTTTGGTGACTTCAAGATCTTATCTCTGCTGTCTGTCGAGGACGTGGTGGGAAATGGTGGATTGCTTTCATGATTTTGGGAGTGACCTCTTGCCCCAAGTGAAGGAGTTCAAATATCTCAGGGTCTTATTAACAAGTGAGGGCTATGATGGAGAAGGAGATCAAAACCTGGTCTGTTGCAGCATCAGCATTAATGCAGATGTCACGTCAGACTGTCATGGTGCTGGCAAAGCTCTCATCTACCGATCTTTCCTTTCAACCTTCTTTTTCTTTCTTACATATTAACTGTACAGCTTTCTTTCTACTGCCAAGTATTATGATCAGTAATGCATAGATTACTGAAACTCAGTCCTTTCAGCAGTGTCACAATTTTTAATATATCTTCTCTATGCAAATGTACATATAGGTATGTCTGTTGGGTATTCTGTTTACATGTGTTTGTCTGCTTGACAGTGCTTTGTTAATTGACAGAGAAGCGTTCTCATTTGTCTCTATAGATATTTACTGATCCTGTCTGTCTGTTATCTATCTGTTATTTCTGCAACAATTATCTGTTGTTTACATGCTCGCTTACGTTTCTATCTTTTCTCCAACCATCTTGCTTTTTTGTTCTTCCACTCCCTCTGAATTAAGCTGTGATATTTTCTACACAAATCCAAATATATGCTCCGTAAACAAATTATTAGGAATACATTCAACGAGCCATGTCCTTCAAATAGCAAAAGAATGTCGCTGTAGCTCAGGGGAGACAGGGTTCAGAGGCACGGTATACTCTTTAACCTAACATTACAATGGGGCTGATTGCCAGGGCCCTGCCCAGGGTTAGGGAGGTTTCAGCATCTCAGATGCAGCCATCCACCTGGAATGTTTGCACACTATGATGGGTAGAGTTTACAGAGAACAGTGAACAACAGAGCAGTAGTGTGGGCAAAACACCAAGTCAATGAAACGAAGGACAACATGTTCAAGGCAACAGGGAGTTCGTAAGTGCACCAAGCAGCTTAGTACATCTGGCGTATGGAAATGCTTTATTCCTGAGGGCGCAAGCAATTTATCAAACCTTGAACTAAGACGCTTAGCACAAGAGCAAAAGGCTTCGGTGGACGCATGATCACTGAAACTGGGCGATAAAAAAAGAGCCAGAATCTTGATTAATACTAAATATTATGTGGTGTAAAGGAGAATTATCACTTCATTTGTAAAGTTTAAGAAAACCAAAGAACACTGGACCAATAATTACTGATTATTTTTACTCTTGTTCTAGTAAAAACTATATGTACTCTAATACTAAGGATGCAGTATATATGCTAAATGCCTATGGTTTAGAATATGTCAGACACTTCAGATATAGAAAGCAGAGGACAACTCAACGCTATGCAATAGCAATATGGACACCGGATTGTCTGACTTTATGCCAAGGCATTGTATATTGGAATTTTTGAAGTGACAATGTCTTTTCATCAAACCAACACTGAAAGCTTCACTGTTCAAACTAATCATCAAAGAAGAGGAATACATGTCTCAAGCTGTCTCAGATATGAAGGATGACCTAAAATACCGAGCGGGGGGGTTAGAAAAACAGCACAAACACTTAGTTAAAGTTTTAAACATGTTGTGGCCAGCTTGTGTTCAATAAAGAAAGTTGAAAAATGTTTTATGATGGCTGCCCAATTTACACAGTGCAGAGCGTTATTTTTTTGTGGTGGGAGAGAAACATAAAACTAGAGGCGATTTAAGATCATGCTGCTTCCAAAAGCCACCCCCAGATTTATTGGTACACAGTTTATTTCCCACCAACGATGATACACACTCTCTTTACTTTACCCATGTTGGCCTTTTGAGACAGATTCTTAATTCTTTTTTTCTGTCTTGATATATATACAGTATATATGCGGATCCACGTGTTCACATCATGGACAAAATATTAGATCTTTGCCAGGCTTACCATCCATCTTGCGCCATAAATCCTGTGTCCATACATCAACCCAAACTTTTACCGTAAAGCCTCAAACATGGGCAAATCACAAGGATACGCTACATTGATTTTTCTGTTTGAGCAGTCAATGGTGCTCACTGAAGCAAACTTTGTATCACATAAAACATGCTTGAAGGAGTTGTAACCCATAGTTAATAGCCATGTTCCCCCGTCACATGCTCCAGTGAACGTTATGATTGTATGTTTTTCCTGTCAAATTTACCGCAGTTATTATAAACTCCTTTAAAATCATGATAAGAAGGTTCGTCTAAGAAACCCAGGATGTATACTAACACGAACCTTCACTGGGGTTACTGTCTTCACACTTTTGATTTAGTTGATATACATCTGAGATAAGATTATGATGGTAATAATTAGAAATGCCCATGGCGATCTCAATTTATATTTGAGTACATTTCCTTCGTTCCTAAGTTCATCCTCAGTTGCTGATTATGTAATGGGATTATGTCATCTAAAGTACCAAAGGAGATGGAAAATAAGCACTAAAACTGAAATGAATGAGCTCAATGTTAACTCTCTGTCCACTCGTGACCCTTTTAAACTGAGAAAAAACCTCCATCTGCTGGAGGTCGCACTCAATTGCAGATGCAGGATCATCTCTTGCCGTTTCCTCACCACACCACGGCATAAGTGTCTCCACCGACCCCCACCGCAACCCTTTCCCAGCTGCCCATCAACATTATCTCTGCAGCGGGCCAATTAGTCATCATCTGCCTTGTTTTGTTGGGCTCACACAGTCGGGCGTCCTCTGATTCAATAAATGATTTAAATAATGGGCCTGTAATCATAGATGCTGATAATTTCGAGTCTTATTTGATCCCTCAAATCAATTCAGTGTGCTGACAATACACCGCAACCTCTAACCATCTTATCATAAAAACCATCCAAGACGATCAAATAAAATGATCACATAATTAGCCGAGGACATGAAATCATGCTTTATAGGTTAGAATTCTATTTAAATTTTGCATGTTTGATTACACACGCAACAATAACAACATATTCTAACAAAACTAGCAAGCCCAGACCAACATTGTCACAAACTGAACTTTTGACCCAAGACTGCTTGTCTTCTGAAAGTCAAGCAAAGCAGTGGTCAGATAGGAAGCCAGTGAGGGATCATGTCCTTGTCATTGCACTACCCACTAGTGATGGAGATTTGAATTTTCTTCAAATATACCACTTGGCTTTACTTAAGTGAAATATTCTTGTTTCAAGATCGATCACTCACTTAGTGCAAAATAGCCAGCAGTGCAGCACCACTGCCTGGATAAAAAAATAAATAATTATCTGCATAACAACGCACCGATTCAAATCTTCATGCTTTTCGTATTGTCAATAGCAACCCGATTTCATGGGAAGGTGTATAAATAGCACAATGTTACAAGGATATTCCATTAATTATAGCCTTTTTGCATATCATTTGTACACCTCTGTGCCTGTGTCATTTGTACGCCACGCAACAAAAGTATAGTGACGACCGCTGTTAGGTTTAGGCAACAAAACCACTTAGTTAGGTTTAGGAAAAACATCCCGATTGGGCTTAGAATAAGTAGGTGAACTAAGGAAAATACATACAGTAACAGAAGTACGGAAAACACGTCACTTAAAAAACACGTCACAAACATCCCAAACATAATTTCAAAATACCTCACCAACCCTTTGTGACACGAACACATATCTGAAGCAAAATACCAACACGTTCTCACTCCCAAATCTTGAAATACCGCTGCTTGGTCAGTGCCCCTCGGCATTGGAGACCAACGCACGGGATTCCCCTCTTGCGTTACTTTTGGATTCGTCAGGGACGGCGTGTCAATATAATCGATTCTACGAACGACTCGTGACAAAATAAGTCAATGTTTACTTTTAGTTTCACACGGGCTACGAACAGTGGTCTCCTGTGTTAGTTTGATACATCCAACTCACCTCCCGTCTGCTCTGAGCAGACTCTCACGCTCTTAATATTGCGTCACTTGCACTGACTGTCGAATAATACCACGGGGTGTCTCCGTACGTTGGTGTCTGATGCCGTACTTACCAAACGGTGGTATTTGACGAGTTGGGTGTAAGACCGGGTTGGAATTACTGTGCCATACGCCATTTAGTGCAACCGTGACACAACTAGTCAGAATGTAACAAATACTCTTAAATCAATAAAGTAATTCGGAATCATGTGACTAGTCAGCAAATGATGATTCGCTCAAATTTATATATTAAAAAAAAAACTTGGTGAAAGCTCACAATCATTATTAGGTGCTTGCTGCACAGAAAATCAAACAATCCATTGTTAAAGCAATAATAATAAAAAACAAAACAGCCCTTCTTTCCATTTCACAAAGCAAGGCACAACTACTTGCTGATGATGCTGATAATGCATTACATTCAAACATAAATTGAAAGCGGATGATTTATGCTAAGAGAAAAAAAATGAAGGTTACGCAAAGGTTATTCATTTAAAAAAAATCCATATCTTATCAGCCATCAATCTGTAATATGGCTGTATCTGTTTATATGACTATGTTCATGTGAGCGTGCCAGTAGGCCTGTGTGTTTCACCCACACATACACGGACGCATTTTCACTCACACTTGTGCTGACCTTAACTCCAAAGCAGAGAGCCAAAGCTCTTAAAGTCTTAAAACTGATGGTCTGGATACTCTCATCTCCTGTTCGCTGTGTCAAGTCATTATAGTGCACCAAGTCATTAGCTGATGGTGTAGTCATCCATTACAGCTAAGAGGGAATATAGCAAAGGAGACGCAGAGATGATTCCAACTTCAAGATGTCCAGATCATGTGAAGGACAATTTGTCTTTCTTTTGCTATGGTGCTCGATTTATCTTTGTCGCTGTCATACCTTCACCAAGTACTTCAATGATCATGGTGGAATTAAAAAAAACATTCAACAGTTTCAGACAAAACTGTTTACTGAATTAAAACTGTTCACATCCCGCCAATGACGCTGTTAGAGGTTTGACTTGTCCATGAACTTCAAATAAAATGAAAATCACAGAACAGTGTTATCAACCAAAGAAAAGTGATGCTGAAAACTAAAGAAAACATTTGCTTTCAATCAAAGTAACTATCAGTGTAATAGCTGTCAGATCTGTTAATGTAACATTAATGTGAGGATTGTGAAGTCCCTAGCGGTGGCTGCGGTATTTAAGCTTAAGCTGTCGAGCGCCAGACAGGGTCAGAGCAAAGTACAGGGCTGTTAGGTAATTGTGGTTCCTTGGTATAATTATTATAATCAAATAGAGAGCCAAACTCCCACCTCATTTTCAAGCTAGCCTATGTTCCAATAGACGCAGCCAGAAAATCTATTTTGTCCAAAAACAGATTTGCTTTCTGTATAAACTTGCACAACTGATGCCAGATAAAGAAGTTAATAAAGAATAAAAGGAAAATGTTGAGGAAAAGAACAAATATACATTGATGAGAGATACGTATTGATGAGTTGAATATTGAGAGATATTTGGTCATTCATTGAACAAAATACCTTTGTACCCCATTATATCTAGTAGAATTCATGCATACGAAAAACATTTGGCGATACATTGGCATGTGTGAGCCCGCTCGACATTACCTGCTTATGTAATCCAATAAGATATCTGCACATGTATTCAGTGATTATGATACAATCAAGGGCAAAAATCTACACCAAATCTTAACATCTGATTCATTATGTTTTTCAGTAAAGCTCAGTTAGATAAACAGCTTAAAATACTGGTAGTGTCAGAAAGGCCTGTGGTGTTGTTGCAGTAATGGGTTATACCACTGGGTGGGGATTCTTTCTGTTTGATGAAATGCCATCTAATCATCTATCCAGCAGGATAACTCTCCTGATTTAGTACTTGTTATATTTTAGTCTTACTCTAGAGGAAAAAAAGCGCTGCACCAGCGTCTTTTTTCTGAGCACTTCACGCGCTGGTGACGTTGTCGTCACTCCTTTTCTGGCAACCAATCATCCAGCGGGACTTGTCACTATGATTACCAAGAAAATGGAGGAATGTTTTGGCCATGTCCGTCTATCCAGAGCTTTATGATATGTCAAGCAGGCATTATCATAACAAAGACCGAAAAGCCCAATTGTGGGAGCAGATCGGCCGGACACTGAATGTCGCTGGTGAGTGTTGTGCTTTTATTACCGAATGCGTTGGGAGCTTGTTAGCTGTACAGTCAACTCTCTGTTAATCTAGCGTTGGTAGAGTGGTGATATGTTGTCAAGATATTGTTTTCACAGAAACAAAAAAAAGCGCTCGGAGCGCTTTTGGATGAAACGTTGGGATGAAGCGCTCCCCGGCGCCCTGCGGGCGCTTTTCTGCCAGTAAAATACACTATATGGACACAATGCCCTCATAAAAAGCCCTGTCTCCGTTAGACAGCTATTCTACAGCGAATGCTAATGCCATACTACCAGCTCTAACACAAACAACAACATTATAGTACACACACGAACAGACACAGCGACATCTGTGGAAACATGACACAAACCTGGGCATTAGCTCCATACAGTTTTACAAGACCACATTTCCAAAGTAATGGGAATGATGCATCAGCATATTTAATTTATTCCTAAAAAAAAAACAATGAACAAGAGGGCTTGATATCAAAGTTATGGCATCTGTCAGTTCAAATGCAATGACCTCAGAGATCAGATGGTAAGACACTTGGCTGATAGGAGGAATGTAAGGCGCTGTCACAGCTCATTGTCTTTGAAAATTAATGGGAGAACGATGACAAGGCTAGGAGTGATTCCAGAAAAATGCAAAGCTCGGCGAGAGCGGACCTTCAGAGAAGAATATTTATGTTATAGCTTAATGCTAATATTATGTGGCAAGCAATTACATCTGTATTCAGAATGGATAGCCTAGCCATAATTGACAATGACATTAAATGCCTGGCTACAGGACAGTGTGATGGAATGAAGAATGTCATACTCCAATCCTGACTCCCAACAATGAATATCAATAGACAGAGATTGATTCATTACACAAAGTCGTATTTGAAATCATAAGGCATAAAATGACGAGTTCATTTAAATTGTATCATCATTACTGCAATAAATTACTTTGATGTGTTGTGTGGATATAGTTGTGATTTTCAGGGAGAATATGGTGAATCGTAATTATATAATTTCATTTTTTATTCCGTTCTCCTATAGTCGGACTCATCTGATTGTTAATATACATGCAAATGGGTGGAACAAATAGAGGACACCCTTACGTTCATTGGATGAATGTTATTTTGTAACTCTGAAATCAGAAAACTGCTTTCTCACAGCAACGTCAAAGGAGGCAGACATTATATGGCCCAATTCATTACAGTCAGTGAAGGAGGGAGGGATGGAGAGATGGAGAGAGACAGGGGGAGAGAGAGAGAGCTTCATTAAAGCTCCTGGTTTAAGCCCAGCCCATACTGAATATGTAAATGTCTCTGGCACAGAGAAAAACACAGCAAGAGAAAAGCGAGGAGGGAAGAGGGGTGAGAGAGGAAGAGGAGGGGAGCAGCACGAAAAAAGCGAGTGAGCGATCAAGGAAAAGAGAGCAAGGGAGGGAGGGAAAGAGAGCGAGCACTCTGAATTGTGAGTGGCTTACGACACTCAGTGAACAGAAGGTGCTTCTGCATGCGCTGTCAGTGTACTGCTCTGCTGCAAGGGATTGCGCGCTCCTTTGCTTCCTACATTTACCGCCCCTGCCTGCCTACCAGCACCAGCCTT
>CAKALG010011467.1:0-18871 GCA_916700815.1 Helicolenus hilgendorfi
CCAGGTCCCAGCCTCCCCAGTGCAGGTGCATCTGGACAGCTGTGTATTTCCCTGGGAGGCCCTCAGTGATCACCATAGTGGGGGGCAGGTCGATTTTAACTGATGGAAACATACAAATATTCAGATTATGATTAAAAACTGTACAGATTCAGCATAGAAATCACCGTACATGACGGATTTGGAAATGTATTTCCTCCCTTCCAGGCAGCCAATGGCTTCCGTATTAATATTTCTCAAGACTTATCTGAGTTGTGCAATCCACCACAGAGAGCATAAAGTCTGCAATGGTATTCGTCAAACCTCTTTATTATTGATGAGAAGCGATGCTGTGCAGATCTTTCAAATCAAATCATGCAACAATATTGGTGCTCTGCTTGGGAAAAATTTGCAGATTTGATGCTCACTGTTATGGATTACACAACTCCAGAAAGGTTTGAGAATTGAGTTTTACACCATAAAGAAAACACTTAGGGCTGTCAAAGTTAATGTGATAATAATTAAAGTTAACGCCAATTTGTTTTAACGTCACTAATTTATTTAACGCAACTTGCGATTTCTAGGTTGTAGCGGGCTCAGCTAAATAACGCTCCAAACTTACACAAAATTTTCAAAGGGGTCTCTTGACCTCTGACCTCAAGATATGTGAATGTAAATGGGTTCTCTGGGTACCCACGAGTCTCCTCTTTACAGACATGCCCACTTTATGATCATCACATGCAGTTTGGGGCAAGTCATAGTCAAGTCAGCACACTGACACACTGACAGCTGTTGTTGCCTGTTGGGCTGCAGTTTGCCATGTTATGATTTGAGCATATTGTTTTATGCTAAATGCAGTACCTGTGAGGGTTTCTGGGCAATATCTGTCATTGTTTTGTGTTGTTAATTGATTTCCAATATAAATATATACATATATTTCCATAAAGCAGCATATTTGTCCACTCCCATGTTGATAAGAGTATTAAGTACTTGACAAATCTCCCTTTAAGGTACATTTTAACAGTTAAAAAATGTGTGATTAATTGCAATCAATTGACAGCCTTAAAGGTAATGAAAATATAGTTACAGACATTTTAAATTCTTGACACTAAAATGGTCAGTCACATAAAGTTTGGTTCATACTTCAGAAACGAGATCAGCATAAACAATGGTATGGTCATTTAACAGTGAGTTGAATTGAATTAAAAATATAACATTGACAACCTATATAAATAAATAATATGTACACAGTCTCACCAGGAGGCATCATATCTTTTTTTTTTTTTTTTTTTACAATATTTATCAAAAGCATAAAACACAATAAAAGCCAACAGTTTATTTCCATTTAACCGGTAAGTAGTTAACATATTGAGGTTGAGTCATTTTCTCTTACCGGTGTGTCCGTTGTTGGACATCTGGAAGGCTCCATCCTGAGCATCGTATCCAGAGAGCTCCAGCTTCAGCATGTCTGGGTTGAATCTCACGTTGCGCCTCTGGATGTCTATGGGGGACTGCTTCTTCCCACCACATGCCGGGTACTTGGTGGGCCAGTGCATCTGGTCCAAAGCTCCCTCTGTGGGGAAAAAGTATTAGTAGTATTATCACATTGTTAAAAAAAAATCAGATTTAGGGAGCAACCTTTTAGTGTAAGAGATCTGCCCTGGGAGTGTAATAAACTAGGTCGAACAGAGGACTTGCTCAACTGGATATTATGACAGCTGATGGGTATTTCCCAACAGTATTCACTCCCAAATTATTCAGCACTGCTGCTGAGCTGTATACACCTAATAATACGTGCTCTTGACAGTGATTATGAGGTATTTGAATAGAGCAGCCAAGTGCCTCAAGTGAATGCTGAACAGGAGCAACTTGGCAGCTTTAAATCAAACCTTTAAGCCACTTCTGGTGTTTAGGAGCAACAGCTGATTTAAAAAAAAATACAAAAAAATAATTAAATGTTAAAAAGCCTACCTGTGTATGTCCAGTGTATCCTATCATGAGGAATCGTAGCACTGACGACACAGACCCAAACAGCAGAGACCAACAGAGAGAAGAGCTCCATCGCTGTGTCTTTGGCTCCTTCACACAGGACTCACTGACACCTCTGAGGTTTTCTCTCTGGATTTAAACTGCGAGTGGAGGGAGGTGTTGAAACCTCTGCCTGTAAACGCCCAGAGCTCTGCCCAGCAGCCTCACAAGTGACAGGAAAGGAACTGGCTCATCTATAGTATGTTTTTTTTTTATTTAAATGTTATCATTCTACTCCTATTGTAGAATTAAACTACTTGTTATCATTTAAAACCCTAAATAAATGATTTATTTTGTCTTTGAGGATGAAAGTTAAAGGTATTATTGATAACATTTTTATGTAGATTTTTTTTTAAATAATACATCTACAAAGCCTTTAGAAAGATGCTGAATAAAAGTATGGCTTTTCCTGGAAAAAAAATATATTATGATTGTGAATTAATTTGAAAAATTATGGCGCGTCCAAAGTTAAAGGTCCCATATTATAAAAAAGTGAGATTTTCATGTTTTTTTATTATAAAGCAGGCTTAAGTCCTGTGAAAGTATCGAAACACTCAATCAACAGGGAAATACACACAGCCCGTATTCAGAAAACTGCATTTGAAACAAGCTATCAGGATTTCTGCCCATTTGTGATGTCACGAATATACAACATTTAGACCCTTGACACAATTTTAAACGTAAACATTCTAAATGTGTCCCAGTTTATTTCCTGTTGCAGTGTATGTGAATGTCATCAGCTGACAGGAAGTACACATGGACCCAATCTGTTGCCTAGCAATGCAATTCTGTTGCAATTCTGTTGCAATTCTGTTGCAATTCCGTCAAAATGCGCTATTACAGGCATATTCAGGCCGACAGTATGAGGAAAATAAAGGGTTTTTGAACATTACAGCATGTAAAGATGTTCTAGTAGAAACACAAAATACAAGTATGAACCTGAAAATGAGCACGATATGGGACCTTTGATGTTTTGTTTATCTCTGTGGAAGATATCTGACGTTTGGTTCCCACTTCTAACGAGGCTTTTGAGGCCAATAGCAAAACAACTTTGGTATCTCTGTGTCATCAGTTAGTGTGGAAAAAACGGATAAATGGCTGAAATTGACGGTAAGTGTCTGGCACCGACTGTGAAGTAAATTTAATGGACCGGGGGGAAGAGAGAATGCAACATCAAGTGGCTGAATGATATCAATGTTATCAATAGCACCTTTAATCTCAGATTTGTCTTTGGAACATCATCAAATATGAGTGTATATGAGGAGATAAAAACTAGAGCAGCAATGATTAATCGATTAGTTGTCAACCATTAACTTATTCGCCAACTATTTCGATAATGGGTTTTTAAGAAAAACAAAAAAAATTCTCTGATTCCAGCTTCTTAAATGTGAATAAATTCTGGTTTCTTTACTCGTCTATGACAGTAAACTGAATATCTTTAGACCTTTGAGGACGTCCTATTTTACAACCATTTTCTGACATTTTATAGACCAAACAACTAATCAATTAATTGAGAAAATAATCAACAGATTAATCGACACTAAAAAATAATCATAAATTGCAGCCCTAATAAAGACCAAATCTTATATAGGCCTGTTGAGCAGCATCACAGTCAACCCAGCATCTCACATCTTTCAACACTTTCATTTTACCTGTGTTTTAGCACTTTCTTACAACCGTTCTGCTGACTAACTTGTCAGGGAACCATGGAACAAGCACATTCATGCCACCGTCACAGTTGGTAAAGCCGCAAGTCATTCTGAAAGACCTCTGAGGGCTTCAGATAAAAAAACATGACAGACAATGCTAGGAAGCAATAGGATTGTGACATCTATCACTTGTTGATGCACACTAGTTTCAACATGTCCAACACCTCCACCAACACGCCAGGGCTGTTCAACTCGGAGGTGTGTGCCGTTTGTCTTCTTCACAAGGAAATGCAAATAAGGGAAACTGAAAGAAGTTGGTTTGTCTTCAGAGGGGTAATCTTGGTCAGGATTTTAAAGGAATAGTTAAAGATTTGGGGAAATATGCTTATTCAATTTCTTGAGAATTGGATGAAAAGATCGATACTAGTGTCATATCGGTCTGTTAAATATAACGCTCAGCCAGCAGACGATTAGCTTAGCTTTGCATAAAGACCGGAAAGATCTCACTGATCAGGCTGTTCTCATACACCGCTCGTAGCTAAACCTATGGAAAGTAAGGAACTGTAATTCAAATATATCCCACAAAATTTGTATTTAATCCATATGTAATTTAATTTAATAAGGAAACCAGGCAGTATAAAGAGCGACAAACACCGCGTAGAGAGGAGGTCTAAGTGACTTTTGCCCAAGAGACCGGCGTTCGTACCCTGGTTGAAACCAGAAGTCAACATTGATTTATTTGTCACGTAACTTCCGTACTTAGATTACGTCACTTCCCGAGTTATTTTAACCCAAATTACAATCTTTTCCTAAACCTAACCAAGTTGTTTTGTTGCCTAAACCTAACCAAGTCGATCTTTTCCTAACCTAACCAAGTCGATCTTTTCCTAACCTAACCAAGTTGTTTTGTCCCTAAACCTAACCAAGTCAATCTTTTCCTAAACCTAACTAAGTTGTTTTGTTGCCTAAACCTAACCAAGTCGATCTTTTCAAAACCTAACCAAGTCGATATTTTCCTAAACCTAACTAAGTTATTTTGATGCCTAAACCTAACCAAGTCGATCTTTTCAAAACCTAACCAAGTCGATCTTTTCAAAACCTAACTTAGTCGATCTTTTCCTAACCTAACCAAGTCGATCTTTTCCTAACCTAACCAAGTCGATCTTTTCCTAACCTAACCAAGTCGATCTTTTCCTAACCTAACCAAGTCAATCTTTTCCTAACCCTAACTAAGTAGTTTTGTTGCCTAAACATAACCAAGTCGATCTTTTCCTAACCTAACCTAGTCGATCTTTTCCTAACCCTAACTAAGTTGTTTTGTTGCCTAAACCTAACTAAGTAGTTTCCTGTGAAGACGGAAGTTTATTTTGAAAAGATTAGAGCCAAAATTAACACGTACGTCACATGCTGCTGGACATTTGCAGGAAAACGCATGAAAAATTAGGAATAACTTTTCGTAATATATCATACGAGCCGTTGTATGAGGATACGTTGCACTAATTAACACATCCGCACAACAACATAAAAGTGTAAAAAGGACAAGTTGCAGTTTTATGGGGGGCTATGCGCCAAACTATTTCTTGGCCTAGTTTAGGATTTGGCCTGTGCCCTAAAATAAAGTGCAACTTTGACTCAAGGAGAGTCCTTATAGTACAAATCTCCTGTGAGTATGTGTGTGTTTGAACTGATTGAGTTACAACATGATCAAAGGACCTCACCTTGATTTAAGACTCTCATTGTTCCTCTCACATCCTTCCTCTCTGGAGTGGAGTTACGGCCTCTCGGCAGCCTGCTCTTGATTGATACCAGTTGTTTTTGTGTTTGGCTATCAACACACATAAAAGGCTGATTAAAAACACGCTTTAAACAAGCCCAGGTGGAGAAAACGGAGCTAACCTTTACGGGTGAAGTGACAGATGATTAAGAGGCCACAGGTTTGATGCCCGTCGGCGCTCAACTTGCATACACCCGCACTTAGAAATGAACCGAAGCTGTCTTCTTCCTCAGTAAATCACTGGGTTTATCTTTGCCTTGAGGACAATAACAGCTTTTAAGGTTTTGAGGACTTAAATGATGTGATTGTATACCGGCTGACAGCAAGCCTAGTAATTTAAAGCCCGCGTATGGTGAGCTTGACATGTATGTTGTCAGCTGCAGGTTGTATGTACAAGGTCCTGGGCTGGTCTCGGTGAAGAGGAGACGAAAGAGTTTAAGAAATAAACAAAACAAAAGTCTTTAGAAAGTTAATAAAACTAGATTTCTATCGAGGGCAACTGCTCAAGTACTGGTGAGTATACTCAATCCTACCCTACAGCAGATACGACGCCTCATCGCAGGGGGATCCTGTATTTGACCTTTAAAGTGTCTTCTTGCATTTTTATGAGTCAGGTGAGAATTTATTACACTGAAGGGCTCTTTTTTTAGTTTCTGCCAGTAGCCTGTTGGGGAAAAAACCTACTGCTTGATAAGCTAGTTTTGACGATGTGTGATGGCGATGCTGTTAACAGGTCGATTCAAACCATATGACTCCCAGTACCTTGAACCTTTCATTCAGCAGGGATGTAGTACACGAGACCAAGTCCGGACTCAAGTCCAGTTTTTTGAAGTCTTGTAGCAAATATCAGATAAAATGTGATGATCTTCACACCTAAATTCTATGCATTGATTAGTTTGATGTTATAAAAATAGATCAATATTGTTTATGGATTATTTCTGTCCATCCTAACTCATTAATCATTATATTAGCATTTGGAAAGACACTATTGCCTATTATGGTCTTAAACAGGACTCGATTTGCTCTGGATTCGGTCTTGACTGGACCTGGTCTTGGACTTGACTTGGACTCGATTAAGTTGGACTCAGCTACAGCCTTCAGTCATTCAGTATTTACAGTAACTCCCAGAGAAGAAGTCTTTGTTGCCCGACTACAGTTTGATCTACTCAGCAGTGAGATGGGAGGAAACTTTGTCAGCTGTGATGATCAAATCAGTGAAAACATCAACTCAACAAAGACAACAAATATCACATAGATAAATAGAAAATATGTGCTTATAAATGTTTCTCTGCATTTATTACTTCCGCCAAGACCGAAGGCCTAGGAAGGAGGTCATGTTTTCACCGGCGTTGGTTTGTTGGTTTGTCTGTTTGCAGGATAACTCCAAAAGTCTGTGATGGATTTCAATGAAATTTTCTGGAGGGGTGGGGTGTGGCACAATGAACAATCCATTCGATTTTGGTGCCGATCTGGATCATGGTCTGGATTCAGGAATTTTTTTAAGCTTTACGATCAGCCAGAACATTAAGACCTCTGCAGTGTAATTGATGATGCGCTGATGATGCATGACCCCTCCTTCTTCCTTCAGAAAGAGAGCAAGGGTGGATCGGAACAACTGTAGAATCTGCGTTTTTTCCCATTAAATTCTGTGAAATTACAGTCGAGTTCGACCAAAGCACACTTGGTGATTGTTGGAAAGAGTAACAACGACGGTTTATGTGAGTTTTATTTCATTTCTGTCCAGTTTGAGTGATGTGTTTTACGATGCTCCGCTACGTACAGCTGATCTCAACATAAACAAAAATACACCTGGATTATGGCGCAAGCTGAACGGAGCGGGGGGGAGGTCTGCGCTCTCTGAGTGCCATTCTAGTTCAAACATGTGGTCGCCACACATACAATAACAAACATTACATACACACATGCAAACACATATTGGTGATAGTTAAGAGACTCATTACGCTTAGGAAGTGTTAACAGCTGGGAGCTCAGAGTAACGGCTGGCTGGCCGTACTCCACACGTTTCTTTCATCTGCAACACATCAGCTGTGAATTCTTTGGTTATTTTGTGGTTAACAACTGTCTTGACACCAATCCGCCCCTAATTCAAGTGCAATGTTTGTATTTTTGATGTTATAGCACATTTACGTTGTTATTTACTGTATCTTTCTAAGTTCAAATCTCGGGTCACTGTTTTCTGCTTCACATTGCACATATTGTATTTTTCAAACTATATTATTCAACCGCAATTTCCCTGTAATTTCCCTGCAATCATCCCATCTGAAGCTTATCTTAAAGGAACAGTGTGTAACATTTAGGGGGATCTATTATCAGAAATGGAATATAATATTCATAATTCTGTTTTCATTAGTGTATAATCACCTGAAACTAAGAATTGTTGTGCTTTCATGAGCTTATAATGAGCCCTTCATATCTAAATACATTTTGTGTGTGTGTGTGACAGTCAAATGGCGCAACTGAACGTGTGCGTAATGTTGCCTGATCTAAGAGATAAATTATCAACATTGTCATTTATCTTCTCTCTGTGATGATATCAACAACTTCCTGGAAGTTCCTGTCATACACACCTATCACACAAATCATGCAAACTCAGATAACTGGGGAAGTTGTGTTTCTTACAAACACGTGTTAAGAAAGAGAAAGTCATCTGGTTACTCACAGTGACTCGAGTTATTTTGTTTACATGAAAGCATACCGGTTGTTGGCTAAGCCGTCCGGACCAGGACATGCACAATATAAAAAGAATTGATGGGTCTTAAATCTTTATTTACTTTTTCTATGCAGGGTCCACTGAGCGTGAAGGCTGTTTCCAGGAACGCCCTGCTCGCTCAGTTGCACACATTCACACCTGGAAGCAGCGCAGTACAGCCACTGAGTCACTGAGAAGCTCCACTGGAGCACATTAGTCTCACATTTAGGGCAGCTTAGCAGCAGCTATGACATTTTTATACTGTATAATTCTCTTAAGGATTAAGGTTGCGGTCTGGTGTGAATGGTCTGAATACTAAACATCCACATGTTTGACTTGCACATAGATTTCACTGTCAGTGGAAATGTATGCATGTCATATTTCCTGACAATATCAGAGCAAGACTCCAGAGCTGGGGATTTGTCGGAGCCAGAGGGCATGGACAGAGGAGCCAATTTCTCACGAATATGCAGCAAAGTGAGCATAGAAAATCTGCAAACCAGTTTTCACTCGGCCTCCACCCGAGCTGCCTGACATCAGAAGAGCTGGTGGTGCTTTGGTTACGGGAAACTATTTTGAATTGACTGACAGCAACATGCTACAGATCACCAACTCTCTTGTGCCTCCTCACATCCTGGTGCAGCTTTTCTAATGTTGACCAACAGATTAGCAGAGCGGCAGGGCTGCTGCCTCCAACCATTTCACAGCTAGATGGTACGAGTAGCGCCAGAAACAGACACAGAAACATCTCACAGCAAGAAAGTCCAGATACCAAACAAACAAGATATATAACATGTTAATTTGTGAGTTTTAGAGCTGCTGAGAAGGTGGATTTTGTTATCTTTTGGACAGAGCCAGGCTAGATGTCTTTGTGCTAAGCTAAGCTAACCGTCTCCTGGACGTAATTTCATATTAAAGGTCCCATATTCTAAAAAGTGAGATTGTTTTGTCTGTTATAGTATAAAGCAGGTTTAAGTGCTGTATAAATACTGTGAAAGTATCGAAATGTTCAATATAAGGAGAAATACGCACATTCCGTATTCAGAAATTGTGCGTTTGAAACAAGCCATCAGGATTTCTGTCCATTTGTGATGTCACAAATATACAATTTTTAGACCATTACACGGTTTTAAACGTAAACATTCTTAATGTATCCCAGTTTATTTCCGGTTGCAGTGTATGTGAATAACATCAGCTGACAGGAAGTAAACATAGACCCAAACTGTTGCCTTGCAACGTAATTCCATTGCAATTCCGTTGAAATGTGCTAAAACGGAGCGTTTCCGACAGAGGATAAATACAGGTATATTCAGGCAGACAGTACGAGGAAAATAAAGTTGTTCTTTTAACATTACAGCATGTAGACATGTTCTAGTTTAAACAAAAAAATACAAGTATGAACCTGAGCACGATATGGGACCTTTAAAATAAATTAAAAGAAAATACAATTTTATTTTGGGGGATTTACCGGATAGAAACACTGAATCAATAAATTCCTCTATCCTCATATTTATAATGAACTCCAACTTCCAAACATGCACACATCTGCTGGAGGCTCTTGTGGCCTTTTTTAATGAGAGCATGTGGGCAGCAGATGGCGCCGTTGTATATATAACACTGACAGAGAGCCTCAAGGTCACTGCAGCAGCTTTCATCACACTGGAGCTCTGATCTGCCGCCATTGATGCTGCACTCAGAGCACTCAGTTCACTCAGTGAGTTCACTCAGTGCACCGCGCAGCTGCAGGAAACCCTGATATGAGACATCATGTGTCGAAGGGGAAACCCACTATTCACTCATGTTGAGACTCATTACTGCAACATCCACATGCATTACCGGTGCAGCAGTCACTCTTTACAATACATAATAGTGCGAATATTCATGCAAGTAGTTCTACATTTTTCCCTTGACCTCTGACCTCCAGATCAGTGAATGAAAATGGGTTCTGTGGGTACCAACGAGACTCCCCTTTACAGACATGCCCACTTTATGATAATCACATGCAGTTTGGGGCAAGTCATAGTCAAGTCAGCACACTGACACACTGACAGCTGTTGTTGCCTGTTGGGCTGCAGTTTGCCATGTTATGATTTGAGCATATTTTTATGCTAAATGCAGTACCTGTGAGGGTTTCTGGACAATATCTGTCATTGTTTTGTGTTGTTAATCCATTTACAATAATAAATATATACATACATTTGCATAAAGCAGCATATTTGTCCACTCCCATGTTGATAAGAGTATTAAATACGTCACAAATCTCCCTTTAAGGTACATTTTGAACAGATTGCAGATCAAAAGATGTCAATATTTAGGCTAAAAGTGCATGAATTTGGTTGTAAAGTGAAAGTTTTTAGATTATATATATATAGCCTAATTATTAGTGTTTCAACAGCATTTAGATGACTGTAGCCCACATTTTATGGAACAGGTGCTGTAGAAGGAGGCATTTTTTATTAGTAATAATTAAAATGCTGTTGTAACAACAGTAAGTTTTTGTGGTTTATTTTTCAACCAGTTTAACTCTAAATATCTGGACATCTCTGACCTGCAAACATCATATCATGGTTTGATCTTATTAAAAAAAACAAACGCCTCCATTTTTTTAAATGTATATTCCTAATGGGAAAATACAAATCAATGCCAAAAAAACGTGACCGCAAGTGACATGTGACCAACAACGAGCCACTGCATCAGAGCCTCCTGCCTGCTACTCTGCACGTACTCACACTGCGTCATATTTCCGCAGAGCACTGCCTCTCTCATCCTCATGCAAAAAAACACTACATTTCCCATAATTCACCTGGATTAAAAAAACACTCTTTACATGTGTCTTTATGTATTTTTTATTAAAAGTCATGCTTTAGAAAGATCATGTTAAAACATCTGCATCCTCCTCGCCATCATCATTATGGGATGTCTGTACTGTCTGAAGGTGAACGTGCATCCTCCTCCTGCCTCGTGAGGAGTCTCAGCCAATGAAATGGCTCCGTCGCTGTGTTCTAGTGATTTGTCATCGCGAACGAGCCGGTTCAAAGAGCCGGCTCTTTTAAATGAACGATAAGAGCCGGCTCCCGTCCGAGGGCTGTTTTTTTTTCTTTAATTAATTGAAGGCAGAATGATAGGACGATCTTCTCCGCGCAACGTGCACTCCATGCACTGACTGTGACTGAATGTTGTGTTGATGACGTCCGTGCGACCAATCAGGTGATTAAAGACATGATCATACGATCAAGCAGGGAGGGACGGGGGTGCATGGTGCGCTGACGGTCTACAGGTACAGAGCAGGAGGGAGAGGAGGAGAGAAAGAGAGAGAGGAGTGTGGTGCGCAAATAGCAGAAAAGTATGAGTAACAGTCGGAAACGAAGCGGCATGTAAAATTATGGTATTCTGGAAATTATAAGGTTTAGTATAATTATAATTTAAGTGATAGTATTTGCGTACACAGAAGGAAACAATATATTGTTTCTCCCAGCTCCCGTCAGTGCATTAAAAAGGATAGAATAAATAAGTATTAAAATTAACATACCTAAAAATAACAATAAAAAAAATAATAATAAGTAAACGTTTCAGACACAATTTCACACAATTTGCAGTCGTGTTTAGCAGCAGAGAAAAGTGCATTTATGTCCATAGTAAAGTGCTGTTTGCATCACTGTTCCAAAAATTGTCTTTGACGTGTGACTAGCTTTAAAAACTGTTTCTGTGTTAATGCTGGGCGGTTGGATGTGTGTGTGTGGTGGGGAGGGGACACAGTCCATTTACAAGCCTAACCGCTTGATGATGATATATGTGCACACATACTAATCATAGGTCAAAACGCTAAGATGGCTGAATTATAAAAGGCAAAAAACGAAGAGCCGTTTGGGAGCCGAAAGATCCGGCTCTTCTTGGTGAGCTGAGCCAAATGATCTGGCTCACTAAAACGAGACGGAATTCCCATCACTACTGCGTTCCTTCCGGGTTCCATCCACTTTATCATCGAGTCCGGAGCGTCACGAGCGCCTTCTCTGCCTGCACGAGAGAGAGTCAGACAGCACCGTCCTGCACACAGTTACAAGGTAACTTTATCACCTTTATTACTGCTTTTTATGTGCTCATTGTGTTTATTACAACAGCTATTACGGTTTTACAAGCCTGCTCTTAAGTCAGCGTGTGTTATTATAAACTATTATCTTGTTTTATTAATGTGTACATGATGTTCCTCATCCTCATCCTCTCATCTGCTGTATGGTTGATTATAAACAGCTGTTCATCAGTCAGTTGGTGGTTTATGTGTCTTCTTGTGTCTTCTTGTGTGATGTTAGTAGTTTGTAGCTCCTCTCTGTCTATTTATAACCCGTCAGCTGGCTCTCTCCATCTCCATTTAGGGAGAAAAGGGGCGTCAAGTTGCAGGTTCAACTCCCAGCAGTCTCCTCCATGTGTTAAACTATAAGAACTGGTATTAATGTGGGTTTATTGTGCAGATATTTAAAGGTCGTGATGGTATGTGAGAGACATTGTCTGGGCTGGTTAGGACTCATGCTGCTGGCTCACCAGTTGCTTGCAGCAGACATGGGGGTGTGTCCACTGGCTGTAGGAAAATTACTGAATGTAGTATATTACACTCAGGTCAGGGTACTTTATTTGTACCCTTAAGTTAATTTGGTTTGCAGTAAAAAAGACAAGGTATCCACCTTTACACACATTTTACAGCTTACTGTACTTAAGAACAATTTGAGGTTCTTGTTCTTATTTTTCATTTTATGCTACTTTATACTTCAACCTCCTATTTGAGGAAAATATATTGTATTTATCTGATGACTGAAATGACTTTGCAGATCAAACTTTTATAGATAAACATCTGTATATGAACTAGTAGTAGTAGTAGTGTTAAAATTTGCTCTACCTCAACCAATTTCAACATTAAAATACTGCTCACATACTGTACATGAAATATTATAACACTGACAAAGACCCATCTGCATATTAAGTACTGTTACTCTTGGTACTTTAAGTACATTGTAAAGGAGGAAATTACTTTTTTTTTCTCGTAATATTACAACTTTTTTTTTGTAAACCTATGACTTTATTCTGGTAATATTCCAACTTTTTTTTCTTGAAATAGTATGACTTTATTCTCCATTAAATAACAATTATTTTTTCTCGTAAAGTTATGACTTTATTCTCATAATATTACGAATATTTTTCTTGAAATAGTATGACTTTATTATCATTAAATCATGACTTTATTCTCGAAATCTCTGATTTTTTTTCCCTCAATAAGGCCCTAATACTCCGTCATAGTTCTACACCTTGAGACACTAAACCTTTCTTTAAAGATAAGTTTCCAAACCATGACACCAAAGAAAAAGACCAAATTGATTCAATAAAAGCACGATAAAATAAGGTCATCATGGTGTGTCTCTTTGTGATGGTTATAGTCATTTCTCTAATTAACAGACTACCCGATGATACTTTTAACAAGTCACTCAGTTATATTATAAGTTTATTACTGCAGTTTTAAAGGTATTTTTGTGAATGAATGATTATTAATCTGATTATTAACACACAGATATGACTTGCTATGTAGCCTAATGAGGATCAAGCCAGACTAACATGCACAGACACACACAGACACACATATCAGGTATCAATCCTCAATTATTTATTTATCTGGGGGCCATTTTGTGCAGCTTTGCTCTCCACGTTTGCAATGATCTGGCAACAAAAACAAAAAAAGGTGTAGAAGTTTACTGTGCTGTGCATGTGAGACATCGATGACGGAAATATAGTGTATGTAGGCTACCATACAGTATGAACTGATTACATTCTCCATGAAGCGATCAATCATTAGGTTTATATAATGTCAGAAAATAAAGATAATATACATCACAATTTCTTCAATTAGCTTTTTTTGTACGACAAGCAATCCAAAGCCCAAAGAGACTTAGTTTACTATCTCAAAATATAGAATAGAAAATACTTTATTGTCTGCTTTTTGCATCCAAAAGGCAGAAATGTGTCTTTAGTTTGCATGTTTAAAAACAGCTATTAAAAGGGTCCATTAAAACACAACATATCACATCCAGACAGGATATGCATCCTAACAGTTGCTGGAGATTTTGGCCATTTTTTAAAATTGTAATAAGTATTGAGTTTGTGTTTGTGCATACAAACAAAAGTACTGTGTAGGTTAACATAACTTTTTTTGGGCATTTTTGCTTGAAAAATGACTTATAGTTGACGGTTGATGGGTTAATTTGCTCATTGTTACCGGCCACGACAGCGACCCTGGTATTGTTTTCACCTTGTGAGTCTCTGTGTCTGTCTGTCTGCAGATCTTTGTGACAGAGATAGCAAGATGCGGTCACAAAACTTTGCAGATGTGTAGATTAAAATGAAATGAAGGTCGAGTTTGAAGATGGGCGTGGTCTGATCATGTGGGGAAGCTGCATTGGCCCCCCCACTTTACGCCCTTGGCCCCGATTTTCAGCTGGTGTGATCCCATAGCAGGATGTTCTCTAGTTTTATCTCTGTTATATATTTTATATTTTGCTCTTATGTTGTTGTTTCTGTTATCAGTTCAGTAGGGGGGTGAAGTTTAGTAATGGGGGTTACGGTTTTACGTTGCACTAATACCATTCTGTACCTTTTTGCATACCTTATATTGAGAAATATTAACATGTTTTTCTATAAATTCCTTGTTTTTACATCAACAAAAGAAACCCAAAACTCTTAAATGTTATCTAAACACAAGAACTTTGCCCAGATAAAACAGGCTGAACTTGGTAAAAATGTTATTTTCATGGACAATTAGTCAATATTATTAGTATTGAGGTCCGACAGCCAGACACAGTGAAGTGTCAAATATTTCCATTTAGCTAAAGAACAGGGTCAGTCTGTGTGTTTAGGTGATTTTTTGCCCCTAGGCTGTAGCCGGTGGTAAGTTTCCACCCAGACAGAAATGATTTTCCATTGATTCTGCTCTCTAGTTTAACTATACAGGCTGTACTCAAAGTTCACTCATGCATGCAGAGGGTAGATGAGCAAGTTAGTGCATGAAGTTAGATAAAGCATATGAAAATCAATAACGCAGCAGGCGTCACGGCCAGACTGTGTGGTTAAAAACAATCTCTGACCTCCACTACTGGAGTTTGTAGAGATAACGGAGGCTCCGTGAGATTACACCAGGTCTTTAACCCGTATCAGTGCAGTACAACTGGGACAAAAAGAAGCCAAGCGCGTATTGTGCAAAGTCATTCACCTATTGTTGCTTACAGGGACCTTTCACTACTGCTATCAAGAGTTCCCTGTTTGACGCAACTCAGTTTTGCAAGCTTTGTGCAACGCTGTGTCGTAATCTGATATATTAAGTAAACTCAACGGACTTGCAGAGATTATTTTTTTTTTGCTGCAGAAGCCACGCCTTCCTGTGAGTAATATAACTGCTTTGTTGGCCAGCCTCCATCAGTCGGTTCAGGGGGTGTGCACGGCTCACATATATGTTTAATTAGAGAATCCATTAGATGGTTTATCGCTCTGCCTCCAAACTTCAGCTATAAATTAGATTACATTTATGTCATTGAGCATTTGAATTTTTGCCAACTCACCGTTTTCACTCGGAGCTTTAATTCAGTAAGTAACAGAGTTATTGCCGTCTGTCTGTCTGCTCGACCTGAGGAATAAAACTTTACTGATGTCTCTTCCCTGTCGTTTCATCTGCAGATCCAGAACCATGTCCATCCTGAAGATTCACGCTCGCGAGATTTTTGACTCCCGTGGAAACCCCACTGTGGAGGTTGACCTGTACACCAAGAAAGGTACTGTATCATTAATAATAATATATATGTTTTCATTGGGAGTTTAGAAATGGTGGTCAAGTGTGGCACAACTTAATACGGAAGACCATAGTTATAAAACAAACTTTATTGCTCGTTCAACATCTACACATTAATATGCTATTTAGTACGCTAAAACAGTATATGAGATTTTTTAGTATGTCTGAAACCTTAGTAGTAGGGCTGTCAGTCGATACAAATATTTAATCGTGATGCATGATTGTCCATAGTTAATCGCAAATGAATCACATATTTTTTATCTGATCCAAATGTACCTTAAAGGGAGATTTATCAAGTATTTAATACTCTTATCAACATGGGAGTGGACAAATATGCTGCTTTATGCAAATGTATGTATATATTTAACACAAAACAATGACAAATATTGTCCAGAAACCCTCACAGGTCAAGCCAGTGTGTTGCTCTACTGTACTCTGTTGCCAGCAGTGGATCAGGTCAGATGGTGGATGTGTGAAAATAGCTCCTGTAATATCACACTGCCTCTACAGGACTATGTTACTGTAATGGTTCCTGTTTGAGAGCGCAGATAGCTCATACAGTAGGTGCTTCCAGCAAACCCATGAGTTGAGTTGACTCCTTGATATTGACATGTTGAATCCAGCGTGGTAAACACTACACATCCAGTAAAGTATGGAAACACTTTGGGTTTCACACATTGACAGGAAAAGCAGAGCTAGACATCACGGCTAAAGCTGCATGCTAACTCTGTCATGGACAGGAAATGTTATCGTATCGCGGTAACGTACGGTCAAGCCGGCCGTCACTTTCATCTCCGTGGTCAAATGGGCCGACGCTACGACTGTAGAGCACCCATATACTGACATTTATGTTAAATGCATTCAAACGGCCCCGATGGAGCTGACCATGGATGTATAAAGAGAACGGAGCTGGCGGGAGAGCTGGCGAAGTTAGCAGAAGTATACACGTGTAACTACGTCCGGTTTTCAAAATAAGGTGTTAACAAAGGGAACACATATATTGAAATAAGATTAATTGGATTATAGTCACCAGAAGTATAAAACATTACATGTCCCTTATAAATTAAAAAGAAAATACACTAATTTGTGAGGGAAATGTCTTTATTCTTTGATTTTTGTGTTGCTGGAAATTTTTTTATAAATAATGCCTGATAATATATTTGACTTCAGGACATCTCTGACTACATACATGCTGAAAATCAAACATTTTTACTGTATTCATTTAGATATTTTCCAAAGTAAAAGTCCCTAGAAGTGTATGATTCAACTTTTTTCCCACGGTCTAGTGTTAAAAAAGTTAACAGAAATCGCAATATCGAATTGCAATACTTGTAGAATCGCAATACATATTGAATCGGCACCCAAGTATCGCGTCGTCCTAACCCTACAATGTAGAGATGTGGTGTAAATTAAATCTACAGGATGCTTCCCTCCCCTTCACCTAATTGTATGCTGCTGAGCATAAAACATCTAAACCCTGCAGTGTCTGACACGTCTGCCTTTAGTTTTATTCAATCAACTAATGGCCCGACTGTGATTGAAGTTTTCTGGCGAGCTGCTCTGTTCTGAGATCTAAAACAAAGGAGCAGCTCAACCCAACGAAATGTCCTGAGAATGTTAATGAAGCAACCTGAATGACCACTGACATGGAAGTGAGTGTCTGCGCTGCCTCGAACACGTCGGCTGGATATCGACTGCTCTGTTCTGCAGCCCTGTTGTCTCTTCACTCGGCTGTTTGCTAAACGTGCTCCACTTTACTGTAAATAGCACCTTTTTGTTCCTGTTTTTTTTTGTCTGACAGGATTCCCTTTTAAGTCCGCCAGCAGGCCTGTTTTGGCATCATTAACGGCACAGACCGAAGCGGGTGTGCTGCTGCACCCAGAGCACGGCTGTCATAATGTGTTTTGCTGTGTTACATAACCAGCTTGCCTCTCGGTCACAGTCATGCTAGAAAACCTCCGATGCTTGTTGTTAGAATGATGCAAGATGAGTCGCTCTAGTAATCTAGAGAGTCAGTGTTACTCTTACAGCCTCTAGTTTTGATTTTTATTTGGTTTCCATCCAGATAAAATGTTAATAAAATATGATCCATCTCAGTTTATATCCTGACGGACTGTCGCCGGCTCCTCCAGCTGCATCCAGGTGGTGATGTCTTGATGCAGATGATTTGCTAAGCCTCGTATCTCTAATCCCTAAATCCCCTCAGACTCGTACCATTCCTGCCGGTCCACTGAGCAAACTGAATAGATTTTTGCTCATCCCCAATTTCTCCTCACTTGGTTGAATCCAAAATGACTTGGCATCTGTGGACGACCTCCGCATCTGAGAAGTGAAGCCAATGCTGAAGTGCCTGACATGTTTGAAAACGTTGCATGTGTCCCCCATTCATGCAAACTCAAACTAACTTGTCCACAACCTTAATCTAGTGTCCAACTTCCGGTTCTGAAAGGTGAAGCCTTGGTATCCTTCCACAGACGCACTGCACATGCTCAGATGGCAGCTTGTTTGTCCGTGTTACATCACAGCCTTCTGCAGCACAGCCAGTACAACTCCCTCCACACATGCTTTAATGCTCTCTGTGGACAGAATAACGATGGACAGTGGGAGTGCCTTTAGCTGATTGGATGGGGTCCCCTCGTGCCTTTTACATGCTGTCGCTCCGTGAATACCAAGCAGCTCCTCCTGCTCTTAATGCCCTATCAGACATGTATAAACATCACATAGTAATCACATAGTTTACAGACATGGGTGTCGTGGTAATGGACGACCTGGACAATTACATTTCAGTATTGATCAAACTGCAGTTTGTCTCGTTGGACATGACTCAGCACTTTAGGAAATGAATGCAAAATGTCCTTTGTGTCTCCAAGGTCTTTTCAGAGCCGCAGTGCCCAGCGGCGCCTCCACCGGCATCT
>CAKALG010011472.1:998-14050 GCA_916700815.1 Helicolenus hilgendorfi
CCCCCCCCCCCCCCCCCCCCCCCCCCCCCCCCCCCCCCCCCCCCCCCCCCCCCCCCCCCCCCCCCCCCCCCCCCCCCCCCCCCCCCCCCCCCCCACAGCAGGTCAACACTGTACATCACATAGAAGAGGTGTACATCATCTGAAAGCTGGGAACCTGATGATTAATTTGAGGTGCAGCTCAGCACTGTGTAGGTTCTTATCATAAATCACAAATAAACATGAATCAATTAATTAAATAATTAATTAAAATTAATTATGAAAGTGTATTAGGGCTCAGAACATCATGATGGAATTATATGATGGCCATTCCCATGCTCACGTATGTCTCATAAGTTGCAATTTTGGTGTTGATACCATTTGTTACACAGATTTGGTGTAAACTTAACCATTTTTTACCATTCGAGAATAGATACAAATATTAATAATCCCTCTAAAATATCACATTAAGACACCAAAACCTTAAGAAACACCAAAGAAAAAGCCATGCTGTAATTTGGTTTCAAAAACCTTTGACATTTGGAGATTTCTGCAAGTATTGGCGATTGGATGGCTGAAAATTGCTCAGAAACCCCCCTACTGTACCTATGAAAGCCATCCATCCTCTGAATGCTCTAGGTCTCTAGTTTGTGGTTGTAATGTTTCATGAGGCTGTGATTATCTTAGAGGTCACCACAGGTCATTGTATACAGTGGAGTCAAGTTTCAAAAAATGATCTCACTACAACGAAATGGCTACTATGGGGACTAACATCACACATGAATACAATTGGGCTCATTGGAGATCCACAACAGTCTCAGCTTCACAGTGATACCCAATTTATGCAAATCCAAGACTGTTTAGGGGGAGACTCATGGGTACCCATAGAACCCACTTTCATTCACATATCTTGAGGTCAGAGGTCAATGGACCCCTTTTAAAATGGCCTTGCCAGTTTTTCCTCACCAGAATTTAGCACCAGCTTGGAGCGTTATTTAACCTCCTTTGCGACAAGCTAGCATGACATGGTACCACTGTATTCCTTCTAGGCTTTCTAGTTTCATGATATCCTCCACTCTATAGCTCTAAAACTGAATCTGCTACAGCATCTAAAAAGTAGTGATTGCCCGCGAACCCACTGGTCTCACAAGGTTAAGCAGCATACTGGACTTTAGAGACTACAGTCAGCGGTAAATTCATGGACATATGGCAGATTTATATGTGACTAAGTTCGATGAAAACACGCTATTTAATGAAAATGAGGGACACACACATTGCATAGCATCTTTTATACATCACAGGCACCCTCGGATGCATCCTGGGACACCAGTTCAGACAAGAGCGAGAGCCAATTAAAGTTCTTTAATCTGGAGAAATTACTGCGTTGCTCTGTATGTATGTATGTGTGTTGGATGGCTATCAACGGAGAGAGAAAACTGGCAGCTTGCGTGTCGCCGTCACACTTTCAGGTCATGCCAGTTGGCTTCTCCCGACGTGCGACAGCGGTGAGATCCAGACAGAGCAGGAACAAGAAAGTAAAAGAGCAGAAGGGGAAAACATGGCAGCCGAGGACTACCACTCCAACATCAAACGAATATTGTCACAACAGAGCAGCCGCCCCTGTTAGCTGCGACACCATTCAGCTGCTCGTCACGCCGAGTAAGGCGAGGCAGAAACCGACTGTAAGTCAAGCAAGCGCTCTGTTTATTAAATAAAGAGAGCAGGGGGAGAGCGCCGATGCGGCGGCGGCGGCAGCAAAGTGAGCATGCTGTAGTGTTGTCAAACCTTTCGTAAGTAGCATGGAAAGGCGGCGATTTCGCATCCCTCCATGAAATTGAATGTTGGGGAGGGAAATGATGTGTGGCTTCAAATAACAGTAAAGGCAATCATTGAAGCTTGCACTTGAGAAATATTGAGAGGTAGATGGAGAGCTGGAGTTTGAGCGGCGCTGAAAAAGAAACAGCAAATGTGATTATTTAGTGGTATTATTTTATGGTTGATGCAGCATATTTCTATAATGTGCAGCTGAGTGAAGGGAAGGGCTGAGGTCAGCTTTAAAGGTAAAGGCAGATGGAGTCATTCTGTATCACAAAAGAGGGAGTGATTTTCAAAGTCGCTTGAAAAAATGACTTTCGCAAAGAGAACACTTCTATTTCATAATTCCCTCATTGATGTAAACATCAAAAAAAGCCCAGTTAAGTTTCTGTATGATCTTTAAAAGCATGTAATCAAATCATTAAGTGCTGTAATTGTCGCAGTCTGTGCAAAAAAACAGATTTGTACCCATATGTTGGCATTTTGCAACAGTATCAGATGGATCGGCAGAAGTTCTGTAGTCATACTGAAATTTTAAAGAAAACAGCTAAATGATCAGCAGCCAGACTCTCGCCCGAAAAGAACTGTTGTCTGTGACAGAAGGAAAACAGGAGGGAAAAAAAGGAGTAGGAGTGTCAGGAAGACAGACCAAAAAAGAAAGGCTGTCTCCTAGCGGACGCTGGCGTGCGGGCCTGTCAGTCGTCATCGCGTGCCACTCTCCCTGCTCGACACAGTGAAACTGAGGCAATGTACCCCATGAAATATTCACCAAAGTTGTCTTTGCTTAAAAAGGAGAGGAGAGCGAGGGGAGGGGGGAATGTGCTGCGATAGATAGATGGAGACTCCCCCAAATGCTCTTGATGTCAGGTTTATTTAGGCCTCTCTACATGGAAGGGGGGGTAACGGGGACACCGGCAGGGGGTCCATTAAATGTTCACACAAATGCACCCCTAACAGCAAGTCAGTCTCCACAGCAAGATCGCCCCAATCTCCAAAAATACTCTGCTAATTCAGCTGTACTCTAAATATCCAAAGCATGTTTTTGCTAGTACTGCTGGTTCTTGTTTCTCCAAAAGATTTTTAAGTGTAAAGAATTTGTTTTTTTCATTGTTGATGCTTGAGGTGAATGTAGCATAGTGTTATTGTGGGTAAATTACAGAGAGTGAATACATTGCATTTAACCATGATGGCGCTTTGACATTTGAAACTAAACCACTGTATATTTATCCCCATTCGACCCAATGATATCTATTTGCAAATACCAGTCTATGCTAACTTTGAACCTGATCTGCAATTTCTTTGTGCTCATAGGAAAGACGGGAAACGTATGTGTTCTTTCAGAATTCAAAACTATAGACTGCATATAAAGATAGACGCGTCTCTACTTCCTCCCGCTGTACAAAAGTGAAGCCAAAATATCCCGGATACAGCTGCCATCTTGAGATTTTTACGTCATTTGGAGCTTATTTAAAGTTTATTTGACGTGTACTTTGACTTTTCATTTTGGCCAATGTCCCATCCGCTAACATGGAGGGGGCGGGATTTATGACCAATACTGCAACCAGCCACCAGGGGGCGATATAGATGATTTGGCTTCCGTTTTGGGGAGCTTTCATGTCGTCCACCTTTATACACAGTCTAAGAAATTGGATGTACAGGGTTTGGTTGGGCTGCACGAACACCTCGCATTATTTTCTGTAACTAAGGCCAGCAGTTATCTGGCAACCCTTCGACGAGAGAAGGGAGGGCGGGTTAAAGTTGTATCAAATTAAAGAAAAGCCTGAATAATTAGCTCCTAATGAGGCTGTATGAGAGATGCAGTGATGCATTAGCAACGTTTGCTTCTGAAACAGAAAGCACTGTCATGGCCATTGCATTTGTGACGGCCTCTGTTGCCGGGATGAAATGTGGTATGAAAGTGTGGAATGAAAAAAATGCCATTAGCTGCCGCATCTGCTGGCGTCAACATAATAGAATTAGACCCGGTCCTTTGTATCTGTGTGTAAAGGTCAAAATCCGTCACCAGTCGTAATGCGGCACATTCTATATGGCACTGTTTTCCTGATCCGTTTTTTGATTTAGGCATCTCAAGTAAATCTATAGAATGGTGTCACATGTAAGTGAACTGAACATATGGCTGAAACCTAATGGATGCAACAGAGATGCTTGATCCGGCAGTGAAGAGCAAGAAACTCAAATGCTTACAAGTGGTTCACGGCCCCTTGAGAATTTAAGTGTCATACCGATGTTTAAGTGCTGAAACGTCTCCTACAATGACAGAGGTAAAGCTTAAGATAGCTTGATAACAACGGTCAGCACTTATCAACACTTTCCACAAGCTGGTTTGTGGTTGTTTTGCATATAATGATGAAGAAATCACCAGTGGAAAGCAAGATGTACACAACAAACAACAGTAAAAGTAGAATTGTAGTAGTCCTGCAAAAAATCGCCTTATCCTACCCTGTACTGCATCAAACCTTGATACTGTACCTGTAAGAACTGAGTACACGATCAACAACCAGCCTGTCCTCATCTAAAACACAAGTCGGAGGTTCTGTGTGCCACAAATTATCATATGTTTACAGATTTTCGGCACCTTTCAGCACTTACTTTCTGTGTAGCCACGGCCATAAATACATAAAATACTAACAAGTACTGGACAAAAACTCTTACTGAACAGAAAGGGCTGTGAAGGTTTGAGGTGCAAGGACCTCAAACACTTCATCTTCGCACACCTTGAGGTTCACAGAAAATAAAGATCTACCTCAAGGGTCATGTTTGGACACCTCTGTCAACTGAAACTTTCAATGCCTACTTGCTTGAAATGTGACTGGATAATAGTTAAAAGGTAAAGACTGGGTTGAATGAAAAGAGAACACTAGTTCCTAGGGGTGGGAACCACCAGAGACCCCACGATATGATATTATCGCGATACTTAAGTCACGATAAGATCTTATTGCGATTTTAAACATTTTACGATATGCATATATTGCGATTTTTTACCTTTTTTCAACTGCAAATTATGCATTTTGTCAACATCTGTTTTATCTAATAAGATACAGTTTTCATTCACATATCTTGAGGTCAGAGGTCAAGGACCCTTTGAAAATGACCATGCCAGTTTTTCCTCGCCAAAATTTAGTGCAAGTTTGCAGTGTTATTTAGTGTTCTTCCCGTCAAGCTAACATAACATAATTGGTATCAATCAATTCTTTAGGTTTTCTAGTTTCATATGATACCAGTATATTCACTCTAGCTTTAAGACCAGCAACCACCGCTGAAAGATAGAATAGCGGCCGGATTGCTTAGAGGTTAATAGTTTATATAATAAAAGATTGATACTTGACGTCCGTGCATCGATACAATATTGCCATGCAAAAGATTACAATACTACACTGTATCGATTTCCCCCCCACCTCTATTAACTACATATTGTAACTCCATATTCTGTGAGTATAAGAATAGCCCTCTAAAAGCTGCTGCTATTGGGTTCAACCACCATGCGCATGTGCAGTCATGGAGATTTCTTTCGCGGCCTTGTGCCCTGCATGTGGCATGACGGTGTTTATTATACCATTTGATACGTGCATAAAAGCACCAGCTCAGGCAATGCTTCATCTGCCGTCTACCACATTTAAAACTGAATGAGTCAGGGAGGACTCGGATACATCTCGTAGATAGAAATGGATGAAAGGGTACAGAGAGCCCTCTGAGGAGGGCCATGGATGAGGATAAAGCTCTAGTGGAGTGCGCCCAAATGCCCTGCAAAGGCTCCACTCCCGCTGCACTGTAGGCTTGTGTGACGGCGTCACACGGCCAGTGAGATAAATGCTGTTTTGACAGAGCCACGCCTTACGAGTGCCCTCTGTAATGAACGAACAGCTGCTGTTGTCTGTCTCATGTTTGCCGTGCGTACAGCATACTGAGACAAAGCACGCACTGGGCAGAGTCAATGAGACAATTCATCTGCCTCGATCTGATGAGGCGGAGGGAAGAACCCCTCAAGAGAAATGATTCTCGACCGACAGGAGTTTGTTAAGACTTTAGGTGTAAATGACGGAGTTGTCTCTTAAGTTGCTGCGCATCTGTCCTCTCTAATAGAAAGGCAGCACGGCGAGACATACAGAATGCATAGGTCGTCTTGTCTTAAGAGATTTGGGCTATGGGAGCACAGCTGTTATATGTCGCAGGTACGGCTGTCAGGGGGGCCCGTGCAGGTCACAAGGGCGCAAATGAAATCTTTACGACTGTGCGTGCGTGTTGAGGATGAACCCAATAGCGACAACTTTTAGAGGGCAAAGCCTATACGATATAGAACTCAAGGTGTTTCAGAGGAAAGAAACCTTTTTATGTGGACTTATTTTCTGATCTTTATGTTTGACTTGTTTGCCTTTTCTTGTTGTATTAATACCGTGTGATTTAAAATTGTTGCTTGTTTTTATTATCATTTTACCGTGAGTGGCTCTTCTAAAGGGTGACGCTGCATTTTGGATGATTTGCTGTATTATTATTAAGACTTCCTTGGTTAGGTCAGAAAAGAGAGCATTAGCATGTAGCAATTTGTAGCAATTAAAGTATCTACCTGTAACAGAACATGTACTACTCCAGTTCAATGCAATAATTCTAAAATAGCAAAAAGATTACTTTTATTATGGTGATATTTCTAATGTGGGCATCAAAATTCAGACCAGAGCTTCTACAGCTAACAATAATAGTTAAAATCCAATCATTCCATTTCAAGTGTATGTATTTCAGTGGTGTTTTCATGAAAAGACGGGAGACAGGAGTTTGCCTTATAATTCACATTCTATGATGGAGCAACACTAAGATAAGCCAGGCGGATGGTGAAATCTAATCTGAACCCCAATGTTTTTTGTCTATGGAAATGACTAGCTTCTTATCGGCAGAGTGGGTTATTTGAGCAGATCCTCGCTGTGGCTTAGCGAAGGGACTCAATCACAGCTGCCCAGCGATAGGCCTCACTTTCGTCCTCTCCCTCTCTCATCTTTTTATCTGGAGGAGCGGAAATGAAAGGATGGTATCTCGTGCTCTCCGCGTCCTCAGTTCAGGAGATGGAGAGAGGCGCGGACATTTTCTTTTAGGCCTCGGCTGTCGGGTGAAAACATGCGGTTTATAAACCTGTGCTCAGAATGAAATATGACGGCAGCTTAAGGGACTCTATATTAGCACAGACTGGAGAAAGGAAGGTATTATGAGGTTATTTGTGTTGTGGCTGTCAAGGTAGGATAGAACGAAGAGATAAATCTAATCACACTGTGGTAACGAGAAGAACATTGCTGCGTCAAATCACCAGTGGCTACATTTGCAACAGGAGTAATCAAGCTTTTGCACATTTCCATTAAAGGAATACACGTTCTTCCTCATTTTGTTCTTATCGTCTAGGTTTTCTATTGTCTCTACATTGTTCCTGGAGATTATGGCACACAGCCAGTGAAGATACCAGTGCTTTATTTTCCAATATACATATATCTAACCATTGTTGGGAAGTTGGAAAGGTTTTGGGTATGGATGAATCAAAGCAAAATGACACAGAGAGGAAAAGGTTTGAGGCGATTTGAATCTACAACAGGTGGATAAAAGAAGGGATCAATGATAGATAAGGGTTTGGCCATTAACGGAATTGCTGCAATCATTGGATTCACTAACAGAGGCAAAGTAAATTTGCACGGTTACTTTGGCGGCCTTTGCAAATTCACACCGTTTTATCAACTGCAAACTGACACTGAGACAAACTGGAGGAAACTATGGTATTAGCTGTGTCAAGCTGGAGTTATGCTTCTGCAAAGACAAACATAAATGTCTTCTCAAACATTTACCCATGTACATTGGTGTTCGAAGTGTGTTCCAATATCCACAAGACCCACAAGAAGTCACCACTAGGGATTTCAGAGAGAGGAAATGTTCCGACTGATAAATGAACTTGTGAGAACACAGATTTTACTGATTAAACTGGACATTTTACAAGAAAAGATCACGCTACTATACTCTATATCACTATATGTAGAGCGCTTACTCTGACCTTTAATGGGCCTTTCACACAGAACGCGCTAGCGGCACACTGATGTGCGTTGGAGCCATCGGCAATCACAGATCAAACCGCTCCGAATCAAAGAGTGAATGAATGTAGCCACAGGGTGCCCACTCTTTTCCAGGACATTTTCAGTGATAATCTATCTGGTATGACAGGCGGTCATCGTGCTATACACTTATATGTTTATGTCTACGGCATCGTGATTGAAGAGACAATGCTAGCGAAGTAACGTTAGCCTGTATTTATCCGGTGCTTGACACGCATACAGTTGGGCTCCCATTCTCGCTCAACAATGCCTAACACACATTTGAAACCATTGCTCCCATCAAAAGTTGAATCACAAACCTTAAACCTTTTGCAGGCAAAACGAGCTAGCAAGAAACTTTAGCAACTGAACCAAGCATGCTAACCAATTTAACATTATTTAACCGTTTAAAACATGTTGGGAAGAAATCAACGTTATGTTATGTCATCCAACCTGCATGCTACCATGTGACCTGACTTGGGGTTGTGTTCACAGCGTTTCCACAACTTAACCAAGAGCAGCCGATTCAAAATACTCTCTCGTCCATAAACTACCATTTGAAAGTTAATATGATCCTGAAAATAACTTCAGATGATAATGTTATCTGTGTTGGGGAGCTCTGATAGATAGCCTAGAGTTCATTGTCAGATAAAAAGATAGCAGGAGAAAAGGACAACACAAGGTTTTTCCAGGACATTTTACTTTTTTTCTCATTCTCCACGTGTTTTCAATGACTGGAAAATTGGTCAACTGTTTTCCAGGTTTTTCAGGATGCGTGGGAAACTCTGAGTCAGTTTGAAGAAATGAAAAAAACAAAGCGAAAGAGACGTGGGTGGTGAAGGAATAGAGAATGATGTAGCTTACCTTGACACTGTCTCCTTTTGTCAGGATGTCCCAGAGTGTGTGTTGAAACTTGGTGAGATCCATCTGATGGCCTCCTCCCAACAAAGCCTGGGGGGGTAAGACATAAGAGTCCCTTTTTAATTAACACTCTAACTGAGCAGATGAATTCCAATAGCATACAAACACATTCAATGTTCAAACGCAGTATATAAATCAAACATATAGCCTCTGTATCTTTACAGGCAATCAACATATAAGGCTTTCTCTTCTCTTGTAAATTCTTAATACACAACCTGCATCACAAGCGTACACATCTCCTCAAAAGCACGTATATTTTCTGACACATATCTTAAGATGCACACAAGCTCGCAATCTAGTGCAGAGTGCCTGCTGGCCCCACAGGTATGGCCTTATAAAAAGTGCATTATATAACTGATAATGAACTGCATATCATCCATCTCCCCATTCAGCTCACCTCCCAATAATCCTCGCTGCCATATCTGCTTATCTATTCAAGTCACTCTCATTAAATCAGCTTTTACTGCCAAACGGAAGAAGTTTACTGCTTATAGAAGTCAAATACCATTAATCTCGGGGTAGGTTGTAGTTATACAGATATACTGCATGTTTTAATTCACTGGAGGACAAACACATCGTTCCTCCTATCTGAATAAACTCCTTCAAAAAAAAAAAAAATAGAAGGGGAGGAAATTTGACAAGCGAATTAATCTGCTGCTTTTTGCCAGCTGAAATGGAAGTCAGTGAGGCGGTGCGTACCAGTGGATGCCCATCAGTCACAGGACCTTGTGCAAGGCCTGAAAAAAAAGCCAAATGTGATGCTGCTGCGCACTGGGAGGTAAAGGATGTGGACGGAGGGGTGGAAGGTGGTGCAGCTTTCAGTGTTTATTCATCTGAAACAGTGTCCCCTGGAAGCCATTTTGGCAGCGATGTATCACAGCGTGGCGCTGACCTTTAGATACTATGCACAATTAAGCTAAGCTAATAAACACGACTGTGGATCTGGACATTTGGACTGGAAGGCAGGTGCTGTGAATCACTTTGGACGCGAGCGGTGAAAAAAGTTCTTTTGTGCTTAGGTGGTCTTTCCGTAGCCAAATTGAAAGGTGTTTGTTTGAAACGCAATACAGAATATGCTGTGTGCACTGAGAGGGAATGAGCTGAATGCGGCTGAAGTTCACTTTGCTGTGCAGCTTTCAGTCTTTATCTTTTGTTACCGGTGACATGCTCTTTGCATCTTGAGCTCGACCTTTGTTAAACAAGCAAAAGTTTGGTTAGATATTTAGATTCTGTAGCAAACTGGAGCAATTAGTTGATAAATCCATT
The DNA here is from genome assembly GCA_916700815.1 of Helicolenus hilgendorfi. Lineage (NCBI taxonomy): Eukaryota > Metazoa > Chordata > Actinopteri > Perciformes > Sebastidae > Helicolenus > Helicolenus hilgendorfi. Next base: position 11,054 of record CAKALG010011472.1, read on the forward strand.
ACTGAATTAGACACTTTTGTCTTTTTTAGGGGGGGAACAGGGTCTTTAAGAGGAGATAGCAGGTCAACAGTAAACGTCACATAGAAGTGGTGAACATCATCTAAAAGCTGGGAACCTGAAGAACCGCTCAGAAACCCCCTTATTGTCAGTCTACCTAGGAAAACTATCCATCCTCTGAATGCCCTAGGTCTCTAGTTTGTGGCTGTAAAGTTTCATGACGCTGTGATTACCATAGAGGTCACCGCAGGTCATTTTATACAGTGAGGTCAAGTTTCAAAAAATGGTCTCACTACAACGAAATGGCTACTATGGGGACTAACATCGCACATGAATACAATTGGGCTCATTGGATCCACAAGGGTTTCAGCTTTACAGAGAGACCCAATTTTACTCAATTCCAATACTGTTTAGGGACCCCAGTATGCAGAAATATTCAAATACCTTTTTTTAAAATAGGCGAAAATAACACATTTATACTGGATGCAAACAACTGCATGATTTTTGCCCAAAACTGCATATGATTATCATAAAGTGGTCATGTCTGTAAAGGGGAGACTCGTGGGTACCGATAGAACCCATTTTCATTCACATATCTTGAGGTCAGAGGTCAAGGGACCCCTGTGAAAATGGCCATGCCAGTTTTCCATCACAAAAATGTAGCCGATCTTTGGAGCGTTATTTAACCTCTTTCCTGACAAGCTAACATGACATGATTGGTACCAATGGATTCCTTAGGTTTTAGTTTCTAGTTTCTAGTTTATTTAGTTTATTTCTATTAGCTCTAAAACTCAGCTACAGCCTCTGAAAGAAAGTAAAGTCAGTGGGGATTACCGGCTATCCCGCGGGTCTCATTAACAAGCTAAAATGTCAAATATTTGCTAGTTCCATCTTCTCATTTGTAAAGATTTGTCATTTTTGTTATAATATTTCAAATTGAAAATCTTAAGTTTTAGACTTAGCTGTACAAAACAAAGACACTGGAAGACGTGACCATGGGTTTCATAACTTGTGATGACAATTTATTGAAAAAATAATAATATTCCTTAGTATCGGTGCTGTACTTTAGTTGGTTACTCTCTGCTTGGTTAATTCAAGCATTAGACTTCAAGTTGAAATTATCATCTCTGCTTGCTTGGCCAACAGTTCAAAAACACAAGGACGATTGGGGGAACCAATGTGCACCTTTTCCTCTCCCACGGTGTACAACTGTAATGAGCATCGACCTTGTTCATGTTAATTCATCAAAATACAAAAACAAAACAAACTCTGGGTAACAACAAGGGAACAAGGTGCCGTTTGCAGACCAAAATGCTAAAAGAAAAGAAAGTAAAAACTCCCTTCAAAATTGTCAGATCTTCACCCGAGCTGCAACTTTAAAAGATGTTATATAAATGCTGTGGGTAAATTGCACATTAAGCATCTATCACTTGTATATAGCAGCACAGTTAGTCTGTAAACTCTATCTAAACTGCAATTTCTGAGAGATTTGACTCCTGTAATGTGGAAATTTACCAACAGTTCCGACAAATAAGGTCTACAGTTGATTTAGTCGAACTAACACGAGGGCTGATATAACAGTATGCAGAGATATTGCCTTACAGAGAGAGACAGAGAAGAGAGGAAAGATCAAATAACATTGCTACATACTGTGTTATGTTACTTGATAGATCCAGCTAGTCCCAGAAGCACAGTTCTACAAATACCACTTATATCCACCTGGCAAGAGAATATTGGGTTTCTAGTTATGAAATGCATCACCTTGCAAATATGTGGAAACAGCACAAACAAAAAAGATGAGACATCTATTACCATGAACCCACACAACTGAGAATATTACCACTCCCACACAGTATTAAAGCCCATACAGTATGTGTGTGCCTACTCAATGTACACATACAAGAGCAGGAAAGTCACATATGTAATAAAGCTGCCAGCTACTTCTGTCAGTTTGCCTCATCTAAGCGTCTCTGTCACTCAATTTGGGCTTTTATCCTCCGTCGAGTACCCGGCGCCAAATACAGCAGCGCAGCTGAACAGTTGTTCAGATAGAAAAGTACTCACTAGTGATCCCCTTTCAGGCCCTTTGACAGACGAGGGTGGAAACATCGACCAAAATAATAGAAGTCAGAGGCAGATTTCCCAAGGTGGCAAGAACCCTGGTCAACTTGGCTGATACCGAATGGTACATACAATCCCCCTGAGCACAAAGGTCCAATTTGAAGCCCAGATGGTTTTCACTGAAACCTTCCCTAATAATTTTCAGCATGGGCCTTTCTGGAACAAGTGAGACTTGAATCTCCAGTTTAATTTGGTGATCAGAGATTATTCAGGCAAACGTGGAGTGATTGCTCCCACGCTGCTTTGTGGAATGAAGGTATTCTCCTACCGCAGCAATGGAAAACTATATTTCAGCCTATGAGGTGGGATGTCGAGTTGCCAGATATTTAGTAGTCAATACCAATATCAGTGAAATTCTCAATACCAATTTAATACCATGGTAAAAAAAAAAAAAAAAGTAAAACAATAAATCCCATTTACTTCAACATCCACTCCTTTATTACCGGTAAAATGTCCCACATTTACAGCATATATTAAATATTTTCAATAAAACAAGAAAAGGAAATGACACCATTTGCTGACAATTTATTAAAATGTAACTGGTACAAGAGAGCTTTAGCATGATTACTGTAATTGTGACTTAAGCATCAATTGATACATCCCTGAAGCTGATAAACCACATCATAATCTTGCAATGCACCAGCCTGATTAGGCCACCTGAGGCAAAGTAATTAGGTAAAGCAAAATCAAACTTAATACTCTAAAGCTTTCTGGCTAACTTCACTTAGATCTGCAGAGGCATAATCTGAAAAGGCAAACACTGGTTCAGTTGAGCTTTCACCAGCTTATCGAGCATTTTCTTTGCTTATTCAAACTGCTGCTTGTACATATCTTAATGTTCTGTATGTCAGTGGGAGTCACAAATTTTAGACTCAGAAT
>CAKALG010011472.1:14070-46155 GCA_916700815.1 Helicolenus hilgendorfi
AAAAAAAAAAAAAAAAGTAAAACAATAAATCCCATTTACTTCAACATCCACTCCTTTATTACCGTTTGCATACTGTTTTTTGTTAGGATGTTAAACAGGTCATAATTCTCTCTCTATTATCTAATTTATATTGCTGTGAAAACATCTCCTTCAAACAACTGGATTTATATTAAGTTTCTCAACAAAATTACATTTTACAAGATTACACTTGAACACATCATGATAACTTTAGAATTGACCTTTGCCCAATGCTCATTTTTACTGAAAAGAGCATAGAATAGAACACATCATAATGTAAATCAGTGGCAAGTCCCGTCCCGTGTTGAAATCAGCAGGACGAGAGTTAGCTCTGGAGCTAGTGGCTAACTTAAACTAGCTCTTGTCCTGCCGATTTCAACACTAATTTGTTGTTCACAATGTAGCATTAACTGGGAAAAAATAGTGTGCGTCCCCTGGATGCGTTGATAGTGAGTTTACTGCATCCCAAACACATTTTTTATTGTCCCGGGACGATGGGACGCAGTTAGTCTTGAGCCTTGATGGTACCTATGGTACTATGGCAAAACGAGTACCGTCACGTTTTCAGAATTGTGACTTTGACTCGACTTGGTACCGAAGTATCAGGACATCCCTGCTATGATGTATAACCCTAGTCATGCGAAAGATAAAAGGTAAAATGTCCCACATTTACAGCATATATTAAATATTTTCAATAAAACAAGAAAAGGAAATGACACCATTTGCTGACAATTTATTAAAATGTAACTGGTACAAGAGAGCTTTAGCATGATTACTGTAATTGTGACTTAAGCATCAATTGATACATCCCTGAAGCTGATAAACCACATCATAATCTTGCAATGCACCAGCCTGATTAGGCCACCTGAGGCAAAGTAATTAGGTAAAGCAAAATCAAACTTAATACTCTAAAGCTTTCTGGCTAACTTCACTTAGATCTGCAGAGGCATAATCTGAAAAGGCAAACACTGGTTCAGTTGAGCTTTCAGCAGCTTATCGAGCATTTTCTTTGCTTATTCAAACTGCTGCTTGTACATATCTTAATGTTCTGTATGTCAGTGGGAGTCACAAATTTTAGACTCAGAATCCGATGAAACTTCAAAGAGATTTGGCTTGGACCATGTTAATCAGGACGTGATAAATGGAGCCCTAAAGTCTACACTGTGCCGTAAAAAATAAACATTTAAATTTAAAGGCTACAGAGGAGTATGTTTCATAAAATGACAGTGGTCCTGTGACATTTATTTACCTGTAATAACTTGTCATCATCAGCTCTGACTTCAATTAAACAGCCCACCTATTGCATCTTTCCAGCAAAGCTCGATTTCAGCCTTTAATGATGTAAAAACCAGGTGTTGTTGTTAGATTCTTTAACCATGCTAATGAACAGTGCCTCTTTTCTTAAGATAAAAGCGAGGAGACAGGCAGATGGATCGATATATAGCACCACATCAGTCTATATTTTGCTCAGTATCCGGGCCCAGGGAACATTTCATAAAGGCCATAGGGTCGGCTTATCACGGAGCTAAATGCCAATGTAATTATTAGTGTCTGGAGATAGTGGAAAGGGAAGCACATCCTGCGGCAGTACACATATTTAATTAATAAATGTCACTCTGTAGAGGGAGTGAGGGGAGTGCGTGAGAAAAGAGAACGGAGCGAGGGAGGGAGTCGGAGTGACAACAATACTGATCCTGACTTAAGTGCACAGGCACACAACCACACCCGGTACACGTAGACATGCACTCTATAGCAAACACAGGAGACGGAGCTAATACAAGCATGAGAACATGAGTATAATCAGGTTCTTAGCTTAACGCTTGGTATAAAACAACTATAGAGAAACAGGAAAGTATACCAGTGATTTCATAACCCTACGAATTACGTGACTTACATATTTCAGTTACATAGTTCAGCAAATAATGTGATGCTCATTAAGCATATAGCGAAAAATCTTTGGAACCCTACCTTAAAAATGTATTCTTTTAAACAATCCTTTACGTTTAAGGTATTGGTCAGCCATCAGCACATACATACAATAAAGCGCTAATGGTCAATGTTTCTGATCTGGGAAATGAGGCCGTGCCTGCACTAGCTCCTATTAAAAACTATTAGAAACACGACGTAATTGGAAAAACAAATTTGTATTATAATCAACATAATTTCTCAGAGACGGGGGTTGAAATAGTTTCATAGGAGCGTAATTCTTGGGAGATAAAGCAGGAAAGTTTCCAATTATGGAATTCCACTCTGGTGTCGCCTCTGATGTGTGTGACTGACAGCTTAATTAATTAGCTGGTTAGACTTGAAAGAATGGCGAGAGAATAGCGGTCAGCTGTACGTCGAATATTACACGTGTAGTTTGTCATTTGGCTGGATTTTTTTTCCCCCTATGAAAAGAAACTAATTCCGAGTGACAATGGCGAATGACTTCTATATGCATAGCATATTTCAGCCGGGCATCAAAACCAATTGGGTTTTGGTAAACAAGAACTGATACAGGACTGTATACAGGACCATTTTATAATCTTTATGTTTCGTCTAAAATGGATTTGAATTGAATATAATGAATTATATGCTCTACTAATACTTATCCTGTCTAGTGACTGGCACTAGCATGTCTGATATTGTATTATAGATGTCAGCTCATTGCAGTTAGTCTCTGCTTCACCTTTCTGCTTGTAGGTACCCAGTAGTTAATGTGGCAGATCTAAAAGCCTAAACTATAGCCCGTCTCATCACTGCAGTAGGAATTATGGTGATGAATACGCTATTTATTAGGGCTGTGTATTGGGAAAAATCTGGCAATACGATACGTGATACAGGTGTTACGATTTAATATATTGCGATACTGTAAGCAAGGTGATATATTGCAATATTTTTAATCTAAATATGATCTAAAATCTGAGTAAAAAAAAATACTTTTTATGCAATCAGAACAGTGGGATCTGCATTTATGACAGTCCCTGTAACATCCAACATCATAGCACTACTTTGAGAGGTAGGAATGCACCAATACCGATACTGGATCGGATAACGGGCCGATACTGACTCAAATAGCTGGATTGGATATCAGTGACAATGGGGTCGATTATATACTATATACATTATATACTGGAATTTGAATTCCTGTTCAATTTGTTGCTGCATTAAAAAGGTTTACACTTGAGTTGTAATTCCTGTTCATTTTTAAGATTTTTTTTACCAAGTTGCTCGTGTACAATTTATAATTTTAATAATGAATAACAATTAAATAAATTCATATCTATATATTTAATGGTCACATTTTGTTTTACAAAGTTAGGAAAACAATGATTAAGTCAAGCCTGATGTTGCCTTATACACATAAAAGAATGATCCCAGTCACTTCCACACAGCGAGTCATACAGCTTATTGATTAAACACTCGGTGTCGGCCGATACCCACAGCCCAGGTAACGCTATTGAAGAAGTCGGATCGGTGCATCCCTATTTAGATGGCACACTGAGAGGACGAATCTCTTTGCAAATGAAATAAATTACTGACTGAGTTAATCTTTGCATGTAAACTATTAATTAAAAATCAAGTGTTTTTGTGAATCAATAAAATATCACAAAACATATCACAGTATTCAATATTTTCTTACACCCATACTTTTTCTACTATTTTATATGTATCTTTTTTTTATACTGTATTATATTTCTATGTTGCTATATTAATACAGAAGTATCATGACTCACACAATCACAGTACTTGTTATTCTAGTGTACACTATGTAAGGGATAATGTACAGCGAGGGTGAAATAAACCACGACAGGAAGGAGTTTATTTTACAACAATGACCAGCAAGCTGTACATTATCCTGCCTATTACACGGCTACTAATCAATATTTTGACACAGACACGGTCCACCAGACCAGAGAACGCTGTGATTGACCAATCAGAATGGAGTATTCAACAAAGCCGTGTAATAATTATATGTATACTAGACTCGCTGCTATTAATCTTACCGTGTCTCGTTTACTCATTCTTGTACTGTATAGTTTTGTATAGTTTCTACTCTCCCACTAGTTGTATATTCCTCTTTTATTTTCTCTATTTATTTGTACTTAATCTGCCTTTATGCTGCTGTAACACCTCTGGGGATCAATAAAGGCTTATCTTATCTTTTTTTGTGTAAGAGGCCAATGCAGATGAACAAAAGACTGAACAGCATGTAAAAAAAAAAAAGTCACTATGCATACAAAAATATCTTCTCGTAGCATTTTGGCCTCTCCAGTCAGCAAACGTGTCTTCTATCTGAACACCGGTGACGTCAAACTGTTTACTGAAATAAATGCAGAGACAGGAGAGGTGCGCACTCATGCCACTGCTATTCAGTAACAGAAGTCTGAGTCCCGTCGTACTTCGGCGAAGGTCAAAGGGGTCGGGTGTCCTGTCTCTTTGCTTTTCCTGCTGTCAGGGAGTATGCACACAACAGGCAGCTACTTTCTCGCTCCTTGCCCCCCTCAATCACAACCCCCCCCTATCTCAGAGTGCTACTCGAGTCATGGCTACACCTGGGACCCTCTCGCCTCGGTGCCATTTCTGTCATTGGATCAGCTGCTGACTCCAGCCCTATATCACCTGTCTTTTGTTCTCTGCCCACGAATTAACTCTGTATTGCCTGGAGAATAGAAAAGGGGTTGAGGCAGCTATGGAAAAAAAAGACAATAGCTCAAGGTTCTGGAAGCTGAAAAAAAAAAAGATGTCTCTAAAAATTTCTTATGTAACAATTCCTATCCCTCTTACACATGTCCTCTGAAGGCGACACTCCCCGGCACACAGAAGTGGGGATCCTTATTTGGAAACAATAGCGGGCGTGCTTCTGAGGCGACTGTTGAGCTATTGCAGAGCAGATGCTTTTTTCTCTCGCCAATCAATTTAACACCTACACCTCCCCTCTCCTCCTTCATGCTGGCTTTGGCTCATCAGTTTTTAAATGGCACAAGGCTTTCTCTTGCATTGTTCTTTTGACTTACTCAGAGGACAAGAAATGTCTCTGCTGAAGTAATAGCCCTATCGAGGCTTAATCACCAATAGGTTGGGTCAGCGCAGACAAAAAAGAATAAAGCACGGCAGGAAAACACATTGTTGCAGTATGTGAAGACTCACTGGATTCTTATACTTTTGTAGAGGCAATTATATTTCAGGGAGTCTGTAAAAACAGGATGAAGATTTGGAAACAATTTTTTCCCCCCTCTGAATCTCGCGCTAGACAGAATTGCAAGGGAAAAAGCCATCTGTGTCTGACTCTTATCCCTGGCTTCTCCAGAGCCTGGATGAGCCTGAGCCAGCAAATGTCAGTCGGATAAAGACCAAGCCTGACAGACAGACACAGGAGTTTTGTCATTCCGTGTGTCATCCCTTTGCTAGCAAGCCCAATCTTTGCCGGTCTCAAAAGCCCAGAGTTGATGGGGGGAAGGAAACATTCTCAGGGTGAACGTCAGGTTGTGTAACTCCTCCCGAGTGCCGCGATAGCTGAAACGTTGAGGACGTGCACTATTCTGGTGCCCCTGCGGCCTCTGAGAGCCTTTCATTATTGTCTTATGTGCAGCGCGGCGGGGGTCACCATGGAAACACAAAACACATCAACCGTGTACACCACAAAGGATATGAGGTTCCTCAACAACATGTTCTTCCAGGAGCCAGTGGTCTGGCTGGGGTCAGAGGATATTAGATGTGACTTGATATTTAGAAATAAAATACTGAGTTCTGCAATTCATCTGCAAACAAATGCAGCTCAGCAGGATGTGTGATACAATAAGCAGGTGACTATATTGTGCGGCTGGGCAATAATTCTATATTATTGTTTACTGACTTTCAGTAGAATCTTATATTATTATTGATCATATCAGGTTATCTTTTAAAAGAAGTGTTGGTGAAATAAATTATTTTGAGCAAGGTTTACTTAAAAACTAACTAAATGAGTTGCTCAGGTATTAGTTTACATGTTTCGTTTGACATGTTCTCCATATACATCAATATCTGAAAACTATCCTAATTAACAGGGAAATTCCGAAACAACCTCAAGTCTTGTCCTCATAATTGTGGTCATTCTAACTGTGTCATAGATTCCTATGCAGTTAGCTACAAGAGCTAATTCAGGGAACTACTTTCTCTGTTTACTTTTGTTTGGACTCGGAGACAAACATTTCAAATGATTTATGTAAAAAAAATCAAGTTCTTTCGGCTCGTGCTGCCTGTCCCGATATACGTTGTTTGGGGATCTATTAGCAGAAATGGAATATAATATTCATAGCTATGTTTTCATTAGTGTAGAATGAGCCCTTCATATCTACATAGGGAGCAGGTCCTCTTCACAGAGTCCGCCATGTTGCTCCGCCATGTTTCTACAGTAGCCCAGAACAGACAAACCAAACACTGGCTCTAGAGTGAGCCTTTCACGTTTTTATGTTACCTCGAACACGCTTGTGAAACTGCTGTAACATCAGCAGTAGAGTGCAAAATCGTGGCCATCTGAATTTCGTTGCTCCTAAAGTAATGTTATTATGGCTTCTGAGCGACCACACCACTAGATGCTGCCAAGTCCTACACACTGCACCTTTAAATGTATTAACATTCTGTAATTACCACTTTATGTATCATTTTTTTTTAGTTGTTAGCGCCGGAGTCCGACATTCCTGCACTAGATTGAAATTGCCATCACGCGAGGGATTCACAGGAAACAATGCAGCATTACACTATTTAATGTTATATCAGCCTTACAGTTCAGTCTCCTACCGTTGTATCAGAGCAATATTAAGTTACTGCTAATGCACACGCAACATTTTATCACTGCTTCGTATTAAAAGCATTTAACTGGCGAAAACACTGGGTGGCTTTTAGCTTGAAGCAGTCAGACTAAAGGAAAAATACACCCTCGTGTACCTGTCGCCGCGGTTAGCGATGACCATGATCGTTAATCAAAAATACAACGACGAAACAAGACAAATCATTCTCGAGCATCCGCAAAGTTACCGGTACAGAGCTCTCCTGTGAGAGGAAAAATATTTGCGTGTGCACAGCATGAATTCAGATTGCAGTTGCAATTATTTTGGCGACTTCTATATTTAAACAATGCATGTTTGGTTGACTAGCCAAGTTGCTCCTCTGTTGCATTTCTGACAAAGCAGCTGCTCGAGTGCTTGCTGCAGTATTAAAACACACATGTTGTTACCACAAGTAACCACAGGTGTCGCCAAATTAACCAGAACTGTCTTCAGGATTACCACTTTAATATTGTGACACTGACTTTTAACTATATATCACCGACTACAACTACACTGTAAAATGAAATGCTTGTATATAAAATAAGCCGATTATCCACTTTCTATCATTAGCATAACTTAAGAATAATCCCTCTAAAAATGTTCCAGAAATGTTAGGGTAATATTGAGAGACTGCTGAAACCTCCTTTCTGTTCTTGCGATACAGTACAAGATCACTGATCAATGCGTTCACCTGGGAAGCATAGATTGTCCCAGAGGAGACCGATGTCTATTCTCCCTGGACGTTGCTCATTGCACAGTGTGTACCCTGTTCGTGGGAGCCGCAGTTACACGGGTGCAACATCAATAGTATTTGTCAAGTGGTTAAAGCTGATAAGAATACAAACGATTGCCTTGAGCTTGCTTTAAGGCTGGTTTGTCAGTACAGCTTGTAAGACAGGAATTTTCAGCGATGGAGTCAAAGCGGTACAAACACAGCCGTGTGATTCAACTTTCTTAAGTCTGACAGTGTTTTTTTATGCATCTCAGTATTTTTTTCGATTATTTCTCATACTTCGGGGTGGGGATGCTTATAAAAAAGTCAAGAAACAAACTATAAATAGAAAGTAAGTGAAGAAAAAAGTGACAGATAACAGAGAGTAGGTAACAGATAGACATACAGATAGATAAATAAGATACCTCTTGATACAAGACCTCTATCACGACTTGTTGGAGGAGCATAAAACGATGCCTCTTCACTGTGCTCCTTCCCTCTCTTGCCTTTGACCTCCCACTGGTTCCATTACCTGCGCCACCCGCGCGACCTCGAGCGCATCCAATCGCGGCGGTTACATAACAACAGACGAGTGCGGAGAAGATTAGAGGCGCAGAGGAAGAGGGCAAGGCGAGAGATTGAGGAGTGTCAGGTGTGCGGCCTGAAACAAATAAAAAAAAAAAAAACGTCTATCACAGTTACCACCCAAATCAGTAACCGTACCCCCTTCTTTCGCCTCCCCTCGCTGTCCTCCTATCTCAAAAGGAACATGACACGTAACAGCGTTTTTTTAGCAGGTCAGTTTTCTCTACCTCAGCTCTGCAAACCGCATATCACTCCACCTCTGGTTTTGGCCTGTCATTTCGCATTATATAGCTTGAAAGCGCTCCGGCTGGGGAGCAAAAACATGACACGTGTGATGGGAGGTGATGAATGGTACTGAGTGGGGGAGGGAAGGGGCAGACAACCCCCTTTTTTTTTGCCCTCAGCCCAGCCATCCTCATACACCCAGCAGGCTTTTAACACAAGACTATAATCTTGTTGGAATACACAAACGGATATGCAAAAACCCGTATATGGCTGTCAGTGTTTACTACCATGATTCTGCTCGCCTGCACATACCTAATTCTACCATCTAAATTAGAAAGCTGTGTATGGTTTACCTTCACTACCATGTAATCAGGAGCAAACACAGCCCAGTATAGCTGCGCGTACACTGTAAAGTAACAGTATTGCCTACATCCATACAGTCAGTTCAGTAAGACTGGAATCCTAAGTACAGCTTAGGTCTGCAGATATCAAACTTCTAGGTTACTCGCAGTGACGCAAGAGCATACATTGCTCCAAATAAAGGCATTTCAGAAAGTTAAATACAGACAGTAAAAAAAAAACTAAAAAAAAACTGCTCTTGTAGTCCCATCCAGACCCAAAACTCTCCTCAGAACACACACATTAAATCCTAGAATCACTGCAAGCGTTACAAAACCTCCCTACAAATGCATGAAAAAGGAAATTCTTGGAGGCGGATGAGGATTGTTCATTTTCTGAACAGGAGGGATCTCTCTCTTTTTTTTCTGAGAGAGCGAGAGAGAGGGAGAGAGACAGAGCGAGGCTGGAAAACAGCACCAGAGGCCCAGCCCATGACAAAACAAAGAGATTAAATGACCTGTGAATGTGACTTTCCATTTTTTCCATTAGCTCGCACTCAGCTTAGAGGCCTGCTGCCCCCTTCTGGAGGCTGGCAAGAAATCATCATGCAAGATGTACTGAAATGAATGCCTTCTTATTCATGTGGCTGTGATTTGAATTATAACCATACAATCTTTTGGGTTGATTAAATGTGCAATAGTTACAGTCAAGATCTTAATGCTTGCCTTTTAGATAAAAAAAATAATTATATCTGCCCTCTTGATATACAATACAAAAACAGAATGCCCCCCTCTGAAGGGAGATCTGAGTGTTGGCTGAGGCCAAATGTCAACCAGCCCAAACAGATGGTGTGAAGAAGCCGGGCCGAGTGGCTGACCTTGGTTGGTAGTGACTAGAGGTGGGGGGGGGACAACGCGAGGTGCCGGCTGTTTGTTTTCTGTGTATCAGTAGATGTTGTGAACATCAAGAGAGCTCAGTGTTGTTGCCAAGATAGAAAAGGTGAAGTCGCGTCAGGCCCGGCTTGCTTTGCAGGCGCTTTCTGGCTCTGTGGGACGCCGTCAATCTGTCACTCACTACGACGAGAGAAATGTCAGGGATGGATATATGGTATAGGGAAGGCTGATGCTGTTGATAACAGTAGTCATGTTATGGATTATTTTTCATTAGCAATTAATGTGTCTTTTGTCTCATTTATTTGACTGTTCAGTTAATTATGGTCAAAAAATGTCCAACACAATTTCCCAGTGTGGCCCACTGATGAAAGCCCTTGCATTTGCTATATTACGATGTGGATGTCAGCGGTGACATTCCCGGAAAAAAAACAATCACAAGCGTCAAATCACCGTTTGGATCTCTGGGAAGTGAGATCCAAAAACACACCTGCAACTACCGCTTATCGCCATGGGTGCCGCCAAAGACAAAAAAGTAGAGACGTTTGAAATTGTAACTTAAAAACACACATACTTGATTATCAAAATTACTGTACATTTTTTACAATGACAGCTAATTGTTCCAGTGCAGAGATAAGAAGGGAACATAATCACCGTGACATCATCCATTGGTTTGTGGACTACGGTTTTGAAGCCTGGAGTTTGGCATTTTGGCCGCCACCATCTTGGTTTTTTGCTACCAGAAGTGACACGAGAGGATGCAGCTAAGCACAACGTAATGCTGAATAAGACATTTTTAGGCAACCAAAAGGTTCTAATTAACTTTCATGAACTGAAAACACACTGTGAAAGGGTTAAAGTTCTACTACAATTCAATGACAATTGGGCCAACTCCGTCTGCTGGTAAAGATCATGTGATATAGTCAAAAGCTCCAGAACAGCTACTAAATCAACATTAAAGCGACACGGTTTTGTCAACTACTCAATCATAAACTTAAACTATGAAATTAGCAGTAGTCTTACATCATACTAGTATAAGCTTAGTTCATAGAATGAGAAGTACATACAACTTTAGAGCAGTCCTTTTCTATCAAGCACTGAAAAATGGAGTATTGCTATACCATACAGGATTTCCTAAAGCTAGTTATAAATGCCAAAGAGTTCATTATAATGAGATCTTTAAGGTTCTGTTTTTCCCTTTGTCCATGCACCACTACCTCCCAACTATACGGTCTTCATTTCTGCCTTGTTACCAACCAATGACAGCTCTTCTACTGTATATAGGAACCCCTAGGGTATAGCCAATATTATTAAACTGCGAGCAAGATTTTTCATACCCACTAGCAAGCCGTTAAGGGGAATCCCCAACCTTGCAAGCACCTACAGCAATGTTTTTCATCTGCACACTTTAAAAAAGGTGAAATTCCTCCATCTTTGCTCTCTTCTTATCAGCACCAAAAGGTGCTTGAACACCAAAGGTTGACTTTATTTTTAATCAGGGGATTTATTTCATGCCCCTGTTCGAAAGAGAAAGAAATACTCTACTCCGTCTACTAGTTTCTGGTAGACCGAGTAAGGGGCTTTGAAGGGAGGCGGGTGGGTAGTAGATGGATAAGTGAATTTCACCTCCGCACAAATGCCCATTTCTTGAGAGAAGGCAATTTCCTCCAGCTCAGTTCTCCAGCGCATAGCTACAGTCCAAGCTTGGTCACACATCAGCGCTTCTGAGAATGTATTGTCCTATGGTTGATGCCAAAAGTGAGGACTGTCCTCTCTTTGCAAGACTTTACTAAGAGCTGATTTAGTGCAAATGTCTCGAATTGAGCATTGAAATGATATCTGCTCAGGTTTAAAAAGGAGACAAATCGACAAGAATGGTGCTATTTCTTTTTTTACAATGACAAGACATTCTTGGATACCTATGATTACCTTCTAAAAGCGAGTGAATCGACATTAACTGTGGTTTCTACGGGAATGGAGGGCTATAACATAATGATAGAATAATGAAGGGAGCGCCGCGTCAGAATATCCCTTTTCCCTCCCGAGTGGAGAGCCTCCTTTGATCATCAAATTGTTCTCCTGAAAATCCTCTCTGTTCTTGAATTATCTGGGCCGCTGAAGTGGAAACTAAATTTTCTGTGGAGGCCAAAGCTTCTTAAGAGAAAGAAAGGGGGAAACTAATAAAAAGGTGCGAAAATGACACAAATTGAATAAGCGTGCAATAAACAATATAGGGCCCTATCCGTGAGTGTGGCAGAAGAAAAGTAATCAAGGTTTTCAGACATTACAACTGAGCACTGATGAGGAAATAACTTTTTTCCCCCCTTTCTGTCCACATATACTGTAAGAAATCAGCAGCGTTATTGCGTTCTCTCAACACCTGTGTTATTTATTCATCAACCTGAAAGGATTTACACATATTCAAGGTACGCACTGGCTGCACAGCAGCGTAATTGCAATGTTAAAGTCGGCAGGAAATGTATTTCTATGATAGAATGCCAAGGAGGCGATAGCAAAGAATTAATAGATGGTAATGGAGCGAAATCGTTTCTCTAAATCCCTCCCTGTACACAGAATTAACTTCTCGTTTGGTACAACTGTTGCTGCCCTTGGACCTTGATTAAGGTGCTAACACAGGGCCGCTTGTCAGTTCTAATGTAAATTGCCTGTTAACTACTTTCAATGGCACCCTGTTTAATTTGCCCGGCTTGATCGCCGTTTGTTGTGGTTGCAGTTAAGTGCGCATTTTCATATTCATGCATATTCATACGGATTCATCCCTCTTCAGATGCAGTTGAATTCATTAGGAATGCCTCCCCGTTAGCCACCAGAAATAACAAATGAGCACTGATTTTTTTTTTCCCATCCGGCAGTCTTTCATGTTGGTTACAGCTTTGGTGCTGCTTAGCTTTTTTTTCCTGTTATAAATTAACACCACAACATCCAAACAATTTCTCTAGTTAGACATTTTAGAGCAGCTAAAATGAGCAAGCCAATGCAAGATACACATTGTCACCCCTAACAGAGAGTGGAGGACATTTCTATCTCTAAACGTAAATATAGCAAAAATCATTTTTGAACATCTCCGTAAACACATTTTCAGCAACCTACTCACAAGCTGAACTTTTATTGCCCCGCAGTAGGAGAACCCAGCAGACGTTTTCGTTTTTTTTTTTTTTTTTTTTTTTTCGTGCAGGAGTGTATGATTGTGCATACCAATTGCCATTTATAGTAGAAAACGGAAACCGGGAGAAGAAGAGGAAAAAATTGAGCTCTAGCCATTTTGTTTACAGCCAGAGATTTTGATATCTGCTGCCTGGTGAGAGGGAGGCTCAACAAGTTTAAAGTGAAACCGACAGCCACATTCTCACACATTGCAGCTTCAGGGAAAATCACTGTTGGGAAACTGTGCTCATCCTGTTCAGAATTCAAATGAATTTGGAAGGGACCCTGTTGTACGAGTGGAGGAAACGGTGAACCCCGGCAGACGAGACAGCCAACCCAAGCAAGATGCAAAAAAGCACAGAGGAGGCAAGGCGGATGAAGACGTATATCGGCTTGTTGTGTGGCAAATCTGAAAAACGCTGAACTACGCGACTTGACTGTATGGCTAAGATTGGATATCTTAACGCATTTGCATTTGCTTTGGATGCAGATCTGATATGGTCTATGTATGGATGATGGTGGTGGCATGCAATAGTGAGCTTTTACTTTTACTTCAATCTCACATACATATATACAGCAAATGGTTCCCAATAAATGCAATATTAAGTCTTGTTTGATTAATGTTTGCTAAGATCCAGTTGTTTTAGGAAATATTTAGGAAAAATATAGAATTGACACCACCCTTATCCTTTAAAGAATATCTCTTTCAATATAAAAGTGGACATGCTGTATAATAATGTATGGATGATATATTACAAATACCGTGCTACACACCGTTTTGTTGTTTCTGTCAGGGAAACCAAGTACCTCAAGGTCAGATAAGACATGGATTCAGGCCTACTTACACAACCTGAGTGACCTTGCTGGTCCCCACACTCATTGTAGTATAAACTGTATGACTAAAAGACGACTTACCACTGCTTCATCCTCAGAGAGAACCCGCTCTTCATCATGGATAAGTGCCACTTTAGCCTGGACTTCATCCACTGTTATACTAAAAAAAACAGACAGAACAGCAGTGTTTTAGTCTTAGTATTTTGGTACAATGACTAGGAATGTCTTCCTACACTAAGATTAATAAAACAGCAAAAATACAACGGTTTGTCAGTTCAAGTCAACAAGCCATCTCAAGACATACGAGTTCCGTTCTTTAGATGAGCTCAATGAAATTAATTAGCTAAAGTTTATTAACAAAATGTGGTTAGTATATTAGAATTCCTCACAGCTTAAAGCAAAATATGATAAAATATATTTCTAAATTTGATTGTGGCTATGAACATGTTGATGCCGTCACCACTGCAACTGACACAAACAACCTGTTCACAAGGTACAGTGTGTATTCCAGAGCACCTGAGGGCTAGCAAAATATTTCCACCGTAGGGGGACTTGAGCTTTGCAAGAAAAGAAAAGAAAAATACTAAAATAAAATCTTGTGCTTTTGGACCCAAAGCACGATCTTTTGGCTTCACAAAACATGGATTATGGTGCACAAGCTGTTTGGAGTTATCATAGAACAACTCGATATCACTCCAAAGTGAGTAATAGACCTGCCTGTCTACCAGAGGATAGCGTGTCAGGGTCACGTTTTGCCTCGCCAAGGCATGAATATTACACGCGTGTATGAAAGTGGCAATACCAGCAGGGGGCAACAAAAACACTCACTTAAGTTTAGGCAACAAAACCACTTAGGTAGGTTTAGGAAAAAACATCATGGTTGGGCTTAAAATAAGTACGTAAACTAAGTAACAGAAGTACGTAAAAAAACATCACAAACGTCACTAAAAAACATTAAACATGTCACTATCGGAACTTACACACCGGTCTCCTTGTTGAAAGTCCTGGGCTTCCCACCCACCATATACAGTCTAATTTTTTATTCTACGTCACTAGCTCTGAATGTAGCATATATACGTGGATGTATTTACATTGCAGTCAGTACAGACTGCACAGTGTACAAATGAAATGCCAAAAGCAGGAATTCGTTCTTTGTACGCTTTTGCATTACGCGTCATGCTCATGCCTTTCCATGCGACTGGGCTGCAATGAACGATCGGTACTTGTGTTTTCCTCTAGGGATGGCAAAAAAAAGCAGCATTCTCTGTACATTGAACTGCAAACAAATGTTACTAGTGTTTCAACTGATAGGAGGACAAGTTGAACATTGTCCTTTCAGGGTGAGCTCATTCTTTACATCAGTTTGGGCCTTTTTCAAGATTGCATTGACTCAGGCTCTCTGTCCGTTTAGCCTATCTCACTCTGAGTAGCACACAACACAACACACAGCACAATCAGAATCACACACACACACCGCCTCTCATCCTGGAACACTTAGATCTTTTCTTAAGCCACTCTTCCCTGCTGGTGTCTTTCTTCCCAAGGTTCCACCTAAACTAACATTACTGAGCTGAGGTAATGACTGCATAGCCAGGATCAATCCTGGGAGTCCATCAAAAAGCGGAAGTGCCGGCAAACATACAAAGCGAATAGCTTGTTCCACTACAGAGGATCAATGCTCGGGGTAAGTGCTGGAGAAAAACAATGGCTTCACTCCATTGTGAGGCGGCACAGAGGCTGCAGAGCGGCGGCGGCTCTGAAAATCTTGTGTGAAGAAAACTGGCTTTGGCCCCAATCACTGAGGGCATTTATACGCATATAGATCATGGCATCATGAAAGCAGGTGCTTTGCAATGCACACCTTGACTAGAAGAGACAGTAATAAACATTAGGGAACTCACTCTCGCACACACACTAATCCTGACAGAGAGGAGGGGATAAAAAGCACAACCTGTTTGTGGGCCTTTGGGAGGCTCCATCATGGTTCATTTCCTGAAGCAGTTGGTACGCTCTATTTATAGGCCAGCATACTGGTACCAGTTAATCCTGCACTGGGCTGCCAACTGCCTGCCAGCTGGCACTGTGGGTTGCACTTGTGTGTGGTGCTTGGGAAGGTTCGGGATGAATTAATGGCGAGGAAGTCCACAAGCTACCTTAATGACCAATGTGTGGGGGAGATTTATTTTCCCCTTAGTACAAACTGATAGTTAAAAACTTTCAGACTGAACCGGAGACAGTTCAGAAAGGAGACGGTGCACTGAGAGTAAGTTTCCTGTATCTGTGCCACGTGAGTTTCGCCACTGCCCTTCCTCTTTAGGGGACTCGCGGCATGTCCTGAGCCTATTAACTCCAATGGGAGAAGTGAACATGAACACAGATTATTACTCATTCTTTCGCCCCATAGTCACCTAAGTAAATATTGAATCCGTTTTTCACGAGCCACATATTTTTTTCAACATTCTGACACTAATATGGCATTTTTTAGACAAATCAGGAGAAAATTAACTTCGTTCGAGACCTTTCTCTGTCTCAGCGACACACTATGGCGAGATCCGGCAACTAACGTTCGCTAACGCCCTAGCTAACTCATTTTCGTAATGCTAAGTATGGCTGTTAGATGTGTAAATATCTGATGTTAGCAAAAGAAATATAAATACATAATGCAAATACAATACAATCTGCTTTCATCCATCCACACGACGTTCACAACACTTTCAAACAAGGTGGTGGGGTGGAAGAGACAAACACGCCATGAGCACGCCCACTTAGGAGACAGGAAGTGAATACCATGTCAAACCATTGGCAGAGCTTGTAATGCGTCACCCTTGTTATAGACAAGGCCTATGGAAAGGTGGCTGGGTCACGTGCGGACATCGGTCTTGGGGTATAACGCATGCCCAGTGTAACTAAAACTGCGGTCGAGCGTTGCGATAGGCTCAATTTCAGCAAGGGCAGACCAGATTTTACTGCGCATGCGTTATACCCTTAAAAGATATGACGCGTTGATGACATGTGACTCAGCCTCCTTCAATAGGCCTTGGTAAAAGAGTATCTTTGACTGAACCTCGACTAACCACATGTTCTGGATGTGGCCAAAATGTCTGAACCTGCTAACACAAATCACAGGAAAAATGTCTACAGAGTTAATAGTTGTTTTCAGCAGCATGTTAACTTCTGATATTTTTCCTTTATGTAGTTCAGAATGGATACAAAAACTTCATGAAAAAAAACGAGTTGCCATTTTTTGTCGTGAAGCAATTATTGGTGGCTAAACAGACACAAAAATGAGATTAGTTCACAGTATAAATGAGAGAACAATTATCTGTGAATCTGCATTAAAGATAATTAGCAATTCCAATCGAGTGGATTAAGAACGGGGTAGTGTTTTGCTAAGTGTCATTAGGGACGAAGCCAAGAGCTTTTTTGTACAAGATAAAGAGTCTGCGATGTGCATGCTAATCTGGTTCAAAGTCAGCAAAATTGCCCGGCAATGTGCAAGCATCAGGTATAACAGTGACTTTGGCCTTTGCATTTATCAGAACGGAGACTAAATCCAGCTTGACACTTGGGCGTGCGAGCTGCGGAGCCTTACAGGGAAAAAAATGGTGATGTAGCATACATTTATAAAGCCTCCACCTCCTGCTTTATTCAAATGGGCATCAATACATGTCCTGCCTCCAGATGGCCGACTCACCGGATCCTATTGACTGACGGATTGAAACAACGGCCGTGCAGAAATAAGCGGCACTTGCAGATATTTCAGCTTAGTAATGTGTTTGTTTAAGCGCAGAGACACCGCTTGGGATGGAGCGGATGGAGTGGATGGATGGAGGCAGAGCTGGGGAGGGAAGGGGAAGGGATTGGGGGGGGGCAGAAGGGCTGAATAATGGTACACATCCAGGCGCTGTGGACACATAGCGCTGTCTGGAAAAAAAAAAAAAAAAAACGCTGCACAAGCACTTCGTCCCCGATGCAGCCATATGTTTTATAGCGCTTTCAGTTTACTATGCCCAGCCCTGCTTCCTTTCCGGGAGAATATGCCCAGTTAGCTTAAGCAGTATTGATTTTTTTTTTTTCCAGGCGTGGTGTGGGAAGGTGAAAATCGTGAGGGGTGGGGAGAAAAAGCATGAAAGGGACAGGCTCATTGGATATGACGCGCTCTGTTTTTCTGCAAGCCGCCAGCAAATTTAAAGTATCTTGCTCGAAAGCAAAAACGGATGCCATTCTCTTTAGAGCTGAGCAGAGGTTAAACACTGCTCACGACAGCAAGTGAGTCAGCTTGGGTGGCTGCGGGGTAGAAAGGGGGGGCGGGGCGACAAGTGGGTCTGTTGGGACTTGAAGATTAAACAATGCAAATAAGGCAATGAATTACTTTTTTGAAGTTTGCTGAAGAACAAATGGGTGTAGGAGTTTCGGGGAATGAGACGTGTGCACTCAGCTCAGACTGATGAGACTTCACTGCATCAAAAGTTAAGGTGGAACTAATGAGAGGAGTACATATACATATTGATGTGAATCAGGTACTCACGAAACACCCATTTATCTTATAGTATGAGCAATAAAAGATACAATAAACAAGAAAGTAAAAAATATGAGTCATTATTTTAATCCAGTGGTGTTATGGATCTTCTTTATCTGACTCATCTTTTATGATGTTTCTAGGGCTGTCAATCGATTAAAATATTTAATCGTGATGAATTGCATGATTGTCCATAGTTTTATGATTAATCGCATATTTTTTATCTGTTCAAAATGTACCATAAAGGGAGATTTGTCAAGTGATTTAATACTCTTATCAACATGAGAGTGGGCAAATATGCTTTCTTTATGCAAATGTATGTTTATATTTATTATTGGAAATTAATTAACAACACAAAACAATGAAAAATATTGTCCAGAAACCCTCACAGGTACTGCATTTAGCAGAAATAAAATATAGAAAATTAAAATTAAATTAAAGAAATTAGTGGTATTAAAACAATTTGCGTTACCACGGTATTATCGCCTTAACTTTGACAGCCCTGGTTGTTTCACTTTGTTGCATTAGCAGGATTTCTTCAAGAATTACAAGCGAGTGAACACGAGTTCTGTGAATCTGTTGCCCCATGTGACATGGTAATATTCCCTTTATCCGCATTGACAGAAATTACAGGTTTTATTCTTTACACACAGCTACCACAGCTGTTGTCATACACAGTGTTGTCTATAATACTAAATACCTGCCCTAAAGGAGGTGTATTTTGTGCAAATTTATGGATTTAGCTGGTGGGTATAAAATTAATCAGGAGAGTTTGCCATTGAAAAGCTTTACACCTCAAAAGAACTAAATTTACCATTAATAATAGGAATTCCAAGATCCCTGGATAGTCCTTTTTGAGTTGTTAACTTGTAAGTTGTAGTTCATTCTTTCAGTCAGAAAATGTGCCACGGACATATTCATTTCACCAAACCTTGCTCATTTTATTATCCAGTTGTTAAACTATGCAGTTCGGCAGGAGAAGCACAATGTTCAAGGACACGAGATCGGTCGGCCCAAAAAAGGCAACACTGAAATATAAAGCAAAAATTGAAACCTTTAACCTTGTACTTTTTTTCCACGCTCCCCAGCCTCCGAGCCCTCTCTGGTACATTTTTTAAACTGCACAGTAGGAGGAGAAAAAGCCCAAACTGAGAGCAAATATGCTTTAAGAATTTCTTTAGTATTGGATTTCATAGCAATCTCAATACTGTGACAGAAGCCTTTTCACCCTGGCAAGAGTAAAATCCTGAGGGAAAATCTGTTTCAGTATAAAAATATCAGTGGTGGCCTTCTAAAAAAAAAAAAAACAGAATCAGAGGATCCCTTAAAACCTTTGCCAACGCTGTTTTTAATACAAAATGGTTCTGTATTTATTAACATTTTTAGGTTGACACATTACACATGCACAGGGTATGGAGGGGTGATAGTTTTTAGAAGGGATGTAAGAAAATATCGATACACGAGCATCACAATATTATGTGTTGTCATACTGTATCGATTCTCTAAAACACTGTATCGATTTTTAATTAAGTTCTAAAAAAAATCTGACCACTATTAGATCTTTTGGAGGTTGTACAAGGCTCAGTTTTAAAGCTAGAATAAAGATACCAATCTCATACTAGCGTGTCACGAAGGACGTTAAATAACGCTCCGAAGTTACGCTAAATTTTGGCGAAGAAAAACTGGCATTGCCAAATTGCCTCTGACCTCAAGATATGTGAATGAAAATGGGTTCTACACGAGTCTCCTCTTTACAGACATGCCCACTTTATGATAATCACATGCAGTTTTGGGGCAAAAAACATGCAGTTTTTTGCATGTGTGTTATTTTTGCTTGTTCTGAAATGGTTTATTTCTGGTGTGTTCTTTATACTATATAGTTTTCCTAAAATTAAATAAAATTGAAATGTATCGCCTTGCTCACAGTATTGCAATATATCACAATTATGGCTGTCAATCGATCAAAATATTTAATCGCGATCGATCGCATTATTGTCCATAGTTAATCGCAATTAATCGCACATTTGTTATCTGTTCAAAATGTACCTTAAAGGGAGATTTGTCAAGTATTTAATGCTCTTATCAACATTGGAGTGGGCAAATATGCTGCTTTATGCAAATGTATGTATATATGTATTATTGAAAATCAATCAACAACACAAACGAAGACAAATATTGTCCAGAAACCCTCACAGGTACTGCATTTAGCATAAAAAATATGTTTAAATCATAACATGGCAAACTGAAGCCCTACAGGCAACAACAGCTGTCAGTGTGTCAGTGTGCTGTCTTGACTATGACTTGACCCAAACTGCATGTGATTATCATAAAGTGGGCATGTCTGTAAAGGGGAGACTCATGGGTACCCATAGAACCTATTTTCATACATATATTGATATATCCAGTTTGGAGCGTTAGATAGCCTCCTTCTCAACAACCTAGTATGACATGGTTGGTACCAATGGATTCTTTAGGTTTTTCTAGTTTCATATGATGCTATGATGATAGCTTCACTAGTAGCTTTTAAAACTGAACTTGCTACAATCTCTGAAAGACAGAATAGAGATTGATTAAGAATCGCATGTTAAGTTAATGTGTTAAAGAAATTAGTGGCGCTAAAACAAATTCCGTTAACTTTGAAAGCCATTATTGCAATATATTGCATCGTAACCCCAGTATCATGATACGTATTGTATCGCCAGATTCTTGCCAATACACAGCCCTGGTTCATAGAGTCATAAAAACTGAAGCAACAAGCTTTTCTATTGTCAACAATGAAATAATCAGTTAGTTACCTGCCATCTTTATTGCTGTCCAGTAACTTGAAAGTGCTGGTTACTGTGCTGTTCTGATGTCTGAGACCTAAAAAGAAAAAAAAAACAAATCACATCTGAGTTAATGTGAAATTACCTGGTAGCTGTTCATGTTATAAGTACAATGAGTCACGATGACAAAGAGGTAATATTTTCTATTACAAAGTCATGTTGGATTTGCTCTCTAATCGCCAATCACTGCTATAAACACTAATCCATCTGAATGCAAACTGAGAGGCAGGGATAGAGAAAAAGGACAGAGCCGGAGTTGGATTTAAAAATATGGGGAGCGGGGGGGGTAGAGGATGGAGCTTGTTGGGCAATCAGGCAATGAGTCAGTCACGCTGTGCAAGAACATTTGGTTTCCCTGTAGGAAAAAAAAAAAAGCATGTCAGAGTCCAGAATGCAATCAGAAG
The DNA here is from genome assembly GCA_916700815.1 of Helicolenus hilgendorfi. Classification (NCBI taxonomy): domain Eukaryota; kingdom Metazoa; phylum Chordata; class Actinopteri; order Perciformes; family Sebastidae; genus Helicolenus; species Helicolenus hilgendorfi. The sequence continues at coordinate 35,378 of CAKALG010011472.1, forward strand.
GCTTTGTGCTGTAACGGCTGGTATATGACAGTGATTTCCCTCTTCTCCATTCACATTCGCAGGCAGATGAAAAGGGAGACGCAAAAACTTCCTCAACCCCCTTTTTTTTTTCCGAGCGAGCATGTGACCCCGACCGATTCATTTTGTGAATCGCATTCATTGGAGTGGGAGGGAGAGGAGGAAGTTCTCTTATGCTCGGCGCTAAGCATCTCCCACATCATCAGCAGAACGGAGAATGTAAAGGGGCAAACTGATTGGCCCCTAAGTCTGGGGAAAAGCACTTTACATAATGCTAATTGCACATCCGCCGCAATTACCTTTCCGTGCTAATTACAGAAAAGCTAATTGTGAAATTAGCATTTTTTTTTTCCCAGCGTACAGTAGAGCGCCTGTGTTGAGTGTGTGCTGTAGGGGTGTAGCGAAAAAACTAAACCCCAGTTCATAAATGCAGCCTCACCAAAATGAATCCATATTTATAAAGCTGTTTTTTTATTTAAGTTCATAAGATGCACCACATCTCGTCACCAACGACACGACTGGAAGCAGCAAATGTCTACGGAGAAGCCAGATTTCCTCACCCCCGTTGTTGACTCTACTCAGCCAAGGGGGGAAAAAAAACAAGATTTGCTAATATTCCTCTGCAATACACACAGCATCTGTCATATTAGTGGCCTATTCTTTTGTTTGAACAGCGCTCTATTCCCAACCTAATGCTTGACATTCTGAACCCGTCCTCTAGTCGCTCCATCTCACACAAAAAAAAAATGAGCGCACAAAAGGAGGAAGAGAAATGGTCTCATCCCTCCCTCTACTGCGGAGCCAGAGCTATGAAAAACAACCATAAGGAGGATAGATGGAGAAGGGAGGAGAGGAAGGCAGAGGAAGAAAAAAGATGGAGTGGGGGTGGGTGGGGGGCGGGGGGGGCGATGTGGTAAAAAGGTAAGAGGAAGAGTGGGGAAGAATGTGGAAAATAAGTGAGGAGAGAGTAGGAGGGCGAAGAAAAAATAAGAGGAAGGAGGTTCAAGACATTGGCTCTTTAGGCCGATGGCACATATAGGGGGGCTATGTTTACTAATGGACACCATCACTCATCCACCCATGTTGCCCTGGCGATAGCGCGGCGCACTCGTAAAATAAGAGAGGCACAAAGAGAACAGAGAAAATGGAACATATCAGCAGGAGACTGCAGATCTACGCCTAGGCTACAGACCGTGTTATCCACACAGAGCTTTCTTTGTTATTGTAAGCTCTGCACTCCAAGGCTAACAAAAACACACATTATGCTTGCTTTTAGACAGTATAAGCAATATTTCCAGGCAGGAAATTACCCCTTTCTGAGGGGAGGGGGGAGAAAAAAAAAAGGCTTTGAGATGGAAATGGATCAAAAGGCTGCCGGTGTTGCACTGAACCTTTACTTTGAAGAAGAGCAGATACTGTTAACATAAAGACAGAATCTATAAATATGTGTTTTAACCTAAACGGTGCATCAGATGGTGACGGTTTACGGCGTCAGAATGACTCAGATACTGCGTCGCATTCAGAAAACACTGCAGCACAATGAGAACATTGCAGTGTACAAAATCAATGCCTTACTGATTTAAATTTGTTCATAAATTCAGGGTTGTGATAACAGTTGCTGAGCCAATTGCCTTATTCGCTCTACTTTTCCCACATGTAAATACTACAGTTTAAAACAGCCTAGAGCTGATGTGACAGACAGGAATCACAAATGAGACAAATGAATGTGTCAAATTCACATTATTATTTTCCCAATGTTTGCCTTTCCTCTTAGCTTGTTTTCTGGATGTATAGAAAACACAGATCATGAACTCAAACATGGGACAATAGCAGTGACAAAACTAAATTAAAAAACAAAAATGAAAGGGTCACTGGGCACCCTGGTGGCCTCGGCGTTAAGGCGCAGACCATGAACTGCAATGCACCCAGTTCGACTCTGGCTGGGGACTTTGTTGACCTTTGTCTCTACCATCTGCTTTCTATTAAAAGCTTAAAGGGATAGTTTGGGTATTGTTAAGTGCTGTTGTATAAAATACTTATCCATAGTCAGTGTATTACCTAGATAATGGTCAGCACGCTCCCAGTTTGGAGAAGCAGACAGGAGTTACCGCACAGGAGCAAAGCAATGTACTGCTGTGGACGGGGCCGGCAGCAAAACGTATTTACCTTAATGTGAGACAGCTATACACTATGTTTCCGACGGGGAAACTGAAGCTGTTGTATCAATCTATGCTCTCGCCAAAGTAACCAGGCTCCGTTGAAGAAACCTGTAATTTTAGCTCGCAGAACACACGGGGGTTTGCTGGTCAACCGCTGCCTCGATCGGTTTGTTTGTGTTATTGTGTGACTTTGGGGTTTTAAGGGGTTAGGTTGGATTCACCACAGTCACACAAGCACAAACAAACTAACCGATCAAGGCAGCGGTAGACCAGCACCCCCCGGGTTCCGCGAGGTAAAATACAGGGTTTTTTTCCAATGGAGTCTTGTGGCTTTGGCAAGAGCACAGATGGATACGTCATCAGTTCCCCGACGGAAAGGGCTATCTGAAGGCTATGTAAAGTGGTGAAAATATTCTAAACATAGCGTACATCGAAACTGATATTGATTTTTTTAGATGAGCCTTTCTTTTAGGTGGCTAAAATGTGTTTTGCTGCCGGCCCCGTCCACAGCAGTACATTACTTTGTTTCCGTGTGGTAACTCCTGTTTGCTTCTCCAAACTAGGGGGGCGTACACTGATTATGGATAAGAGTACTTCATACAAGACCACTTCAAAACACCCAAACTATCCCTTTAAAATATCATAAAAATATTTTTTTAAAAACCGTATTTCAAAAAGTAAAAGGATACATAATATTCTCACAGATGAAATGCCTATCTCAGGTTTCAAGGCACTGCAAGTACATTTTAATAATGTATTGAAGGAAATAGAAAGCAATGTCAAAAATGAGAAACAATTACAATAAACCAAAAACATGTGCCCACTTCTGTGATTATTTTAATATAAAAATTATTAAAATATACATTTCAGAGCAGTTGAGGGGTCCCTATTTTATCTCTAATTGTAGGGAGGAATGGGAGTATATCAAAGCAGTAGGAACATGAAATATTTGGCACCGGATCTGCTGCATCTGAGTTACCTCGGGGTAACTTCTGCTGAAATCTGGAAGACAAATATTCTGTGTCCTTACTGCATATTACATGCTCCCTATGCAAAATCCCACATATATAGGGTCACACGCAAATACACAAAGACATCCAACACATCTGGAGGAAATGCGTTGTTTAATAGCACTGCAGAGGGACAGCATGGATCAAGCAGAACAGATGGCAAACAGGTGTGAAACGAGCTCCGTGCAGTGCCAACACCAAGTAAAACAACTGAAGGTGTCTTACAATAAAACGAAAGATAACCACACTCAACAAATCCATAAAGTCTGCCCACCTAATTGGCATATTGGATCTGATCGTAATGCCGGAAGACTGGATTGTTAAGAGGTTAATAGTTTACATAATAAAAGATCGATACTTGACGTCCATGTAGTGATGCAATATTGCTACGAAAAAAATCGCGATACTATGCTGTATTGATTTTTTTTACCCCCACCCCAGGTGTAAATTCAAAGGTCTTTCAGATTATCAAGATAACATATCCAGATACCCGTTTCTACCAGGTGTAAATAGGGTCTCTGCATCATCATGTCTTATTTTTCCGTTATTTTCCATCACTTTCTTGTTAAAACTTCCATGCCTCTAGGCATCCGCTAATAATTAGTCAAATTACTTTATTCATATGACAAAATCAATAATCATCTTCCCTTACAAACACTAATTATCTCCCTAAGGCTAAAGTATGGTAGGGGAATAGATAGGCTTTTGTGATTCAGAATTTACTTCAAGTGCCAAACTTTCTTATACCAAATTAACGCCCATGTGGTTTCCTTATTTATGTACGGTAGCAAAACTTTTATGGCCGGTCTAACAATACCATCTGATAAGAACAAGTTGTTATTTGTTGCGCTACAGTGTGGCTTTATGGATTGTTAATGATACAAAAGATTCAAAAGGGGATGGTGAACCTGCATAAATAAAAATGGCATATCTTACTATGCAGTAATTAACATTTACACTCTGCTATGGGTCTACCACTGCTGGGGAAATATGACATCAATATGACATTGTCCAATCATTATGCAGGACTGTATGGTTGGAAAAAACAACTAAATATGGAAGTTACTTTTGAGGTGAAATTGCAGGATTCTATGAATTATGTCCATTATAAATGTTGAATGATTGATATGATTTTGTTCATACAAAATGTACAGTATACCTAAGAATATTAAGAAACATGAAACCATTTCCGTACACTTAATTTATGCTATAGTGTGTCTAACTGTACTTCCGGAAACATGAGTAGCAGGAAGGTGGTTTGCAAGACGGTCCGCTAAAGAAATCAGGTCAACCGCTGGATTACTGATGAACTCGAGGAAATCCCCTCAAACTGTGGGTGAACTCCGAGACAGTGTAGCTTTGCATATTGGGACGTACCATTAAAGAGAGTATAGGACGTAAAGTAAAATGTGTCTCTACATGAGAAGATCCCATCAAATAAACATCATCAGAGAAGGTAGAGACCTCCACGTGAACCCAAAGCTTATTGAGGTTGGCATTAAAAATTCAAAAAAACAAGCAAACATGATCAGTGTCCTTTCTGACAATCCGGGCACAGCAAAGTCGTTGTTATTCAATGAGGATTTAGCCAGATTCCCCAGCATGCTTTGCAAAGTTTAACAAGAATCATAAATACTGAGCTAGCTAATAAAATAACAGGATGCAGCTCAATCATGTGGTCCTTTTAATCTGTGAAAACAATAACTTTGTTTACATGCACACTATTAATATTCTAATATTACAAATATGACAATATTTTGAATTTGATACGAGTCACGTAAACAGCATATTCCGTATGGATATACTGAATTAGACCTTATTCCGAATGGAACATTTTCCGATTAAGACATGTGGGATATGTCAATATTAGTCCGGTTTTAGGAGCGTTCTTTGGACATGTATACAGTGCAATCAGAACATGCGTCTCAATTGGGTTTTTTTACAGCGACACATGGCTCTGTGCGATGTACACAAACCAACTAGCCGATGCATGTCTAAATGAAAAGCCCACATTTCTGGTGGGAAGGAGAAACACGCCTACTTTTAAAGATTATGAAAGACTTAGGATATCAACAGTTTTTTTGGAAAAGCTGCATGTAAACAGGAATATTAGTGGAATATTCATTTTCATTAGCCACGTAATAAACTTATTAGAGATATTGTCTTTTTCAGAATAAGGGCAAAAAACTGTACATTTTGTGCATGTAACATTGTCAATGTGCAATATCCTACCTGCTCAGAGTCCTGTAAAAGCAACTCCTGGAATATCATTTTCTCATGTTGAATAAAAAAGGGGCAACTCAATACTGTAATAACAATACCCAATATTCCAGATTCCTCAGAAGTCCAATTATAGTTCAATCGTACCAGAAGCACTGCACCTTGGGAAACTGCGATTTCCTTTGAGGGTACAAATAACTTGTCCCTTTAAAACTTCTCAATAACTGTGCACGAAGCCCTGGAGACATGTTTGAGCGACAGCAGCAGTAAAAGGGACAGACTGTTAAGTTCTACTTTGCAGGCTCAGCTGCTTGTTCTTCTGGCTTTTCATTCCCATTTTGACACAGGCTATTGACAGGTCATAAAGGGAAAGACAAGACGCTAATGAAAGAAACTGTTTCTTTGTTGTGATGTTCCTATATTTAATTGAGATAACTCAATATTTGTCCTCAGGGGTCCTCTGTAGTTCAATGATGTTTTTTTTTTTTTTTTAAAAGGTTCAATAAATAGCTAGAAGCACTCAAAACGTACATGACATGTTTATACAATATGCATGTGTATTAGTCAGTGAATAAGGTGTGAAAAGAGGTTGCGGCCCATAACTGTACTCTAGCCGGACAGTCAGTTGACAGGTCATGATGGCAAAATAACATAAAAAGGACCTACTCATTTTCAGGTGCATACTTGTATTTTCGGTTTCAATTAGAACATGTTTAAATGCTTTAATGTAAAAAAAAACACTTTATTTTTCTCATACCGGCTGTGCTGCAGCACCTCTTTTCACCCTCTGTCTGAAACAAAAGCCCAGTCTACTTTGATTGGTCAGCTGGCCCACTCTGTTGTGATTGGTTAACCACTCCAGCTCCGCTCTAACTAGCTTTATTTGAGGGCGAACCAAACTAGCCACTATGCAGGTATTATGTAAATGTGTTACTTGGTGACATCACCACGTTACAGAAGAAAAGGTGGGACTCCAAGCGAGGCGTTTCAGGCAGTCAGCAGCAGTGTTTCTGTGTGGGAGAGTAACTCCCTTTGCAGACCTTTTACACGCACAAAAAACTATATAACACACTAAAGGAAAGGGGAAAAAGCACAAAAGCATAATAGGTCCTCTTTAACATGAAGAAAACTCTGGCTATTTACTTAAAGATATTTTGAGAGTCTTGAGGAGTTTTGTAATCCAAGAAAATTTCGAGATATGGAAACTAACCTGATTACAAGTTGGTTTGAATATGGGTGTGGTCTTACTGCATAGGATGTACATGTTAGTGATAACAAAATGCTACTGGTAAGAAACCACGATATTTAAAACTGCAGCGTGAGTGATTCCTAACTGTTGCCTAGCACTTCATCAGAAAAACAGCATTTTAAAAAAGGTAGTAAATTCACAAGGTTGCTCTTCTGAAAAAGTATTCAAAAACTAGCTCAGGGTCATGCACTAGCCAGATCGCAATTAAAAAAAAAAAAAACATTAAATATAAAAGTTACACATTGTGAAAATACTTCCTTGACAATCTCTTCATCTCCACAAATGAAAAAAATGTGCATGAAAGGAGTATCAACTTGCCGCCTCAAATAATAACAGTAAGGCCAGTCGGGGAGCCAGAGTTGAGTTATGCTGTTGGCAGATTAATGGTGCTTATTCATTAAAATTCAAGCATTAATCAGCATGTAATGTCATAGGTTGAAGGCAGGAAAAATGCTAGATAAGTAGCCTTTAGGTCACTGGAACTTCCCTTCAACTTCACACACACAGAAACCACGACACACACACACTCACAAAGCATAATAAAAGCCTAGATGGATAGCCAACATGGACAAGACATGCCAGCGCGACCACGGAAATGAAAATTGATGGTTGTTACGCCCTGAAGATGAGCAGTAATGGAAGCAAAGGATGACAGGTTCAGGAACGTGGGGGCTCTGTGACGTCTGGCAAAGGTCAGCCCGCGCAGCGGGAAGCGTGATGGATGCATGCTCAGAGGAACTGGCAAAGTCAAATGACCTTTATTGCAATCAAAACTTTTACTTGAGGGCCAGTTTGACACCAGACAGGCAATCAATTGCCAGCATTGCATGGCATCAGAGAAGAACGTGAGAAACATGACGGCTAAAGAAGAAGACAAATGACCCTTGTTTGATGCATTTTGTTTGGTATATTGACGATCAAACAACAGAATATGTGTTAATAAGACAAAGGAAATGACCCTCGTAAAAAACACTAATCTCCATCCTCTGTCTTCCCAACACACACACACACACACACACACACACACACACACATATATATAATGACTCTAAATCCTTATGGACTTCAGTGCAAAACTGATTGAGCCCATTTCCTATGCAGCCCCAAAACTTACTGTACATTCACATACGCAAGTCTGAACGTCACTAAAATGCCGAGCCAGCTAGTGCTCGGAGCGATAAGGGCATTTTCCTGTGAGTCATAAGCAACTTTTCTCTGAAGGTTTGAGGAACGTAAAAAGGAGAGCTGTGGGACTGCAATATGCTGCTGCTCAGCACTCCTCTCCTAGTCCATTTATTTCAATGGCACAAGCGTCTGTATTTAACCCTTCCAGCTGTTCCCGATGTTCTACCATTTGTCATCCTGACTATCTGGCCCGAGGAGCTAAGGTCAATTTACTTTTGTTCAATGTAAGGCCGCGGTGAAATAAAACGGAAGCTGCCCCGTGGTAGCCGCAACAATGAACCCGACACTCGACAAACCGAAGCAATTCTGTGGATTGAGCAAATTGCTTTGAATGGACTCAAACCGAATCATGGCAGGTTAAAGGTGGCGAGACACTTACTGCTGTCCCCTGCTTCCAGCGCCTTTAATGTTTGCTCTTTGAGTCGGTCGGCCTCGTGCTTCTTCCTCCTGTGCTCCTCTAATTTGATCTGTAGGTCCTCGGCTACCTGCTGGAGCTCCCTGAGCTGGGCCTGAGTAGAGACGATAGAGAGACGAACACAACGTTAAGATTAGCATAACGCGACACATTCATACCATTCAATAACAGTTATAGCACAGTTAGTTAGTACCGTGCTTTTATAGGATACAGTCTGTAAGTAAGTGGCACAATCAAACTTCTGTCATTATATTTTTCTTGATTTATATCTACACAGAAAACATAGCTTTAAATTCTGATATGGGACCCTTTAAGATAAAACTGTCCACTGCATATACCAATGACACTAATTTAACAACATATACGTACTGTACAATGACTTTTATCAGCATGCTGTGTGTCTTATCCTCTATGTTGATTATTCCTCATTTCAGGAGTGCTCAAGAGTCTGGTGTTGGATATTGGATACATAGAACCTAGTGCCATAGTACATAGTGCCTTAAACTTGCATTCTTTCTAGCAGCCAGCAGGGGGCGACTCCTCTGGTTGCAAAAAGAAGTCTGACTGTATAGAAGTCTATGAGAAAATTAGCCTACTTCTCACTTGATTTATTACCTCAGTAAACATTGTAAACATGAGGTTGTGGTCTCAATCACTAGTTTCAAGTCTTCTTCAATACAGCATGATGTTCATTTAGTAAATTATGGTCCCATTTAGAGTCAAATAGACCATAAAGCAGGGGATGCTTTAGGGCGTGGCTATGCTGTGATTGACAGGTCGCCACCACGGTGTTGTCCGGTCTGGGAGTTGTCTGTGTTTTGATCTTAGAGCTTTAACCCTTTCACAGTGTGTTTTCAGTTCAGGAAAGTTAAATATAACATTTTCGTTGGCTAAAAACATCTTATTCAGTGTTTGGTTGTATTAAGCTCCACCCTCTTATGTCACTTTTCCAAAAACCAAGGTGGCAACGGCAAAATGCTGAACATGAGGCTTCAAAACGGCAGTCCACAAACCAATGCGACTACACAGTCTGTGACTTTAAGCCATGCTAGCGTTGTGGCTCTAGGGATGGCAACGTCGATCTGTCTGTCTGTCAGCCCACCACTTTGGTCCGGACTGAAATATCTCACCATCTTTTATATAGAATCTAAAACAACCTTGTTAATCTAAACCAGTGTTTTTTCTACAGAGTCGTGATTATACATTTCTCAGGGGGAATATATGATTAACATTCAGTTATAGTGAAACAATACAAGTGTTGACAACAGGATAATTGACTTGCAGCCTCAAAAATATTTATAGAAAGTATTGTAATCGACATTAATCAGGTTTTTAGGAGCCGTCTCTGTTCTTATCTCCTCCTCTTACCTTATCTTTCTTTAAGCATCAGTATATCTACCTCCAGACCACAAACAGCGCATGTATTTACCAAAACTTGTACGACAGCAGACGGGCCTGCACAATGGACTATTTAAATCACTTGCGTCAGGAGGTGTTGCCGTCACACCAAATATGACAGCTTATGACAACCAAGCATAACCTATCATCGCTCTCTGTAATGGACCAATTAATATGAAAGAGCAGCAGCTCCTTGTTTGCGTGTGCATGTGTGTGCGTGTCAATACCGCCTTCCGATCCCTCCTCAGAGACTCCCATAATGCAGTGATGGATTCGGCTTGGTTCGGATAGGGATGACTAGCTTTCTAGGCCACGCTGCTTGCTTAGCCACCTTCAGTTTGCTGCAGTGATTTATGGGCTCCATTTTGAGCGTACAAAAAAACATATTTACTTGTGAATAACACCCGTAAAATGTAAAGGGTTCCTCCACAGTGTTAAAAGAGTTTATAAAATGCCAGAAACTAATGCACATAGTATTTCTGTTTACATGAACTCAAAGTTCTGCATTGAAAAATCAGTTTAGTCACATATTAATCTGATAAAAATAAGCTCTATTCAAATTGGGATGAGTGGAAATAATACTGTTTTTTGTGCTGATTCAGTACACAGTGTTTGAGACTTTTCCCTGCCGTGTTAACTCTTGGAAAGCTGTAATACAGTTTGGACAGAAAAAGCACCGTACGTTCCTCTCAAATCCTGACAAAGCTATATTTAGGAGAGAACATTTTAAAAAGGCTTGAGGACTAGCAAAAGCTGCACATCATTCCCTGCTTTAAAATGTTCCCTTAGGAGTGGGCCAATCAACAGAAAGATAATCACAAACTCCCTGAAAGAGGATTTTATTGAATACCTATTTGTATTCATTTAACAGCAGCATTCCACGCACTGCTGACATGCTACATTCAGCTTTCGTTGTATAAAGGCTTCTAATTTGATTAAAAAAAAGTTTTCTAGCATCCCGTTTCTTCAACAGCAGATTCTGCTTTAACCCCTTGAACCGCGGGGAAGAGCTCCCTTTTGAGTCATTCATGTGTGAGGCTTCCGAGACAAGGCCCCTGAGGTAACCCTGCCATATCAACAAAGACACGCTGAGCGGAGAGGATCACAATGTGCGGCTCGGCCGG
>CAKALG010011477.1:0-10112 GCA_916700815.1 Helicolenus hilgendorfi
TTGACACACTATACTATGACTTTTTTCAACATATGTTACTATAACATTCTTTATTTTTTTGATGTACTATACTATGAACTTTTTTTGTTTTTTTTGACATACTATACTATGACTTTTTTCCGACATAATAATCTTTTTAATTTTTTTGACATACTATGACATTTTATGACACTTTTTATGATATACTATACTATCACGTGTTATGACTATTCATGGCATGCTATACTATGATATTTTTTATGACACGTTTTCTATTGGATACCATACAATGACATTTTCATGGAATGCTATACTACGACCTTTTTTGACTTTTTATGCCATACTTTGACATATTGTGACATATTGTGTTATTACTGTTTAGTGTCATACTGTAGTATGACATTTTTATATTTTTTCATGACATACTTTACTATGACCTTTTTTGACTATTACATTTGTTATGACTTTGTTGTTTTATGGGATACTATACTATTCGATTTTTCATGACACTTTTTTATGGCATACTATTCTATGATTTTTTTATGACACTTTTTATGATTTACTATACAATGACATTTTTTATAACACATTATATTATTACTTTTTTATGGCATACTATACAATGACATTTTATGACACTGTTTTATGGCATATTATACTTTGACTTTTTATGGTTTTCTTTTATAGCACACTATATTATTATTTTTGCCATGCATACTATACTATGACATTTTGTATGATATTGTTATGGCATACTATACTGAGACATTTTTTAGGCTTTTATTTATAAAACACTATATTATCATACTGTACTATGAGTTTTTTCTGGCATTCTTTTCTATGACGTTCTTTGTGGCATTTTCATAGCATACTATACTATAACATTTTATATGACACTTTTTATTACATACTATACTATGACATGATTTATGGTATACCACCTTGATACTTGTATGGCATACTTTGCTATGACTTCTTGACCTTTTTGTTGCATATTATACCATGATATTTTTTACGACCTTCCCCACTTCCTACCCCCCTACTTCTGGCTCCCTTGGCCGCACCACATCCATCTTTGAACTCTGCCTCCATTTAGATCTCAACCACACAAGTTTTCTGACGCCTTATTGTACCAGGGGCGTAAAGTGTGATCGTTAAGTGGCGGGCCAATGACCAGTAAAGTTTCGTGACTGTATCTTGCACAGTTGCGACGGTATCGCAGTGACAATATCTGTCCACAGACAGAAATATATACACTCACACAGACGTGAAAACCATACCAGTGCCACTCTTACGGCTGTTAATAAAAGCAACAAATAAAACCAGCTACTTTTTTACAATATAAAACACATGTTTAACATGAAAACATGATACTGTAAAACAGTCATGAAGCAACTGGAGGATGTGTGGAGGAGAAATAGTTCAGCTGCATAAAAACATGGCCTGAGGCAGCTTTTAAATTCAAGCCACACAGTCCTTCACATTAATAAGAGCGAGGTATCAGATAAGCTCATCTCTTCCGTAACAATAACATGAGTAAACAGGACTTCCTTTGGCAAGAATCATCCCTGACTCTCTGTTATAGCTTCCAATTTCTCCATACTTCATCCTTTCAGAATCCAATTCACTTCAAGGCTCGACATAAATGAGCCCAAGCTGAACAGATAGTAGACATAGAGCTTTTTTTATTTCCAGTATATAACAGTGACAGGTTTGTGGAGAATACGACCACACTTGAATCCCTGTTTTAATTGCTTTTCAACAGCGGTAACAAAGGAGTAATTTAGACCACATACAATAGCATTCTCAGCTGGCCTGCCCTAGTTATTCCAGAAAGAAACTTTTAATTCAAAGTGCTGTGTAGATTAATTTTCTGATATGTTAAACATTGTTCTGCATACTAATTGACACCATTTTTTATTGTGCAAAGCAAGTCTTTTCACGGAGGCGTAATTAAAAGGGTTGGCGAGGCTTTTATGGCACATGTTAGAACAGAAATTAGCCAATTACCATTTCTCTTTGAGAGGTGAAATGACCATCACTGTGCCTGGCTCTCTTTTATGTGGCCCACTTAATGGTTTAAAATATTTAGTATTCCAAGCCAAAAGAGAGAGGCAGAGAGCAAATTACCAAGCCAATATATCTGTCCTCAAACATGAACTACTGTAAAACACAACTTCACAAAAGATTTTTTTTATTTCAGAGGGCAACATTTATTTCTCTGTATGTTGTAAAGGAATTAAATCCATGGTCTTATTCATATTATTCATATAATCACTCATGTCATGGGATAGCATAAAAAGCTCTCTAAATGTTGGGATAGACAATCGCAATAATATTTTTTTTACGATTAGATCAACTTTGGATTTAAAATGTATTATATACAAAATACAGGGAACTGGTGAACCTCATGTTCTGTTCTTTCAGAAGAGCAAGAGTAAGACTACTGTATGGACTATAGGTGGAGGGAATGCTCCACCCTGTGGTAGAAATTAATACAACATGTAAAGAAGGAAACTTTATTCAGCCTCATGCAAAGACTTTGAATTTGTATCGAGTAACTGCTAGAATCATGAATAAATATAGACACTCTTAAATCCCCACTTGACACCAAAAGGCTGTTCTCATATTCCTCTACTGAAGGTGTTCACCTTAAAGGTCCCATATCTCATTTTCAGGTTCATACTTGTATTTTGTGTTTTGTACTAGAACATGTTTACATGCTGTAATGTTCAAAAAAACCTTTAGTTTCCTCATACTGTCAGCTTGAATATGCCTGTATTACCCTCTGTCTGAAACCCTCCGTTTTAGCGCATTTTGACAGAATTGCAACAGAATTGCAACAGAATTGCGTTGCTAGGCAACACCTTGGTCCATGTGTACTTCCTGTCAGCTGATGGCATTCACATACACTGCAACCAGGAATAAACTGGGACACATTTAGAATGTTTACGTTTAAAATTGTGTCAGGGGTCTAAATATTGAATATTCGTGACATCACAAATGGGCAGAAATCCTGACAGCTTGTTTCAAACGCACAGTTTCTGAATACGGGCTGTGTGTATTTCTCTGTGGATTGAGTGTTTCGATACTTTCACAGTATTTATATAGGACTTAAGCCTGCTTTATAATAAAAAAATATGAAAATCTAATTTTTTTATAAAATGGGACCTTTAAATCTCAGTTTAAAGGAGAACACCACCTAAATAAGAATTCTAATATTTCTATGGCCAATAGTAAAGTAAAGTTTAATCAATATTTGTGAACATGAGCAACTCTCTCTCAAAGCCAGAAACCAGAGAAATAAGTCTCAAACTTGTGATGTCCTTTGCCAGTGGTTCTCAAAGTGTGGGGCCCGCCCCCTAGGGGGGCATAGAGGCATGACAGGGGGTGGAGTACGCGTGACCGGGGGAAAATGTGACGCGCAATTAATGTTTTGATGTGGAACAGTAAACAAGTCAACTAAAACCAATGCGTTGCGACCAACATAGGTCTTCATCATCATCATCATCATCGTCATCTGATGAAGACCTATGTTGGTTGCAACGCATTGGTCATTTTAAACAATTATTGCTATGTAAAATAAAGGCATTTTAATTTTGTTCAAACACTATGCTGTATTGATTTTTTTTCCTCCCTGCCCTGTATTTTTCTTTGAACATCAGATCTGACAATGTATGTTTCAATTCCATGAAAAGTCTGACTACTGAAGGTTTCCATGTCTGATGCTCAATAATATGTTTTCATGGAGCTTTTTCACAGACTTTGAAGCAGAAAATCCATTAATGTCTTATCCTGCCTTCTGTGAGCTGTGAGGATCCCATGTTTGTCCTCATGTTCAACACAGACATGTGGATGAAGAACATGAGTCAGTTCTGCCTACACATATACAAATATCTTTTAAAACAGATATTTTCCATTTTGTTTTTGTTTTTTTACACAACTTTAATTTTACAAAATATCTCCGTCCACGCTCGAACGCATCTCGTGTTCCCTACAACATGCTCAACACATGTGTATGTACACGTGGATGACATATCAGAGCAATATGAGTCAGATATTGACGATACAAGCTCATTTACTTTTTTCAAATGGCTCAACAGCACACAAAGCAAAGGAGCAATGTTCTGCTCTTCTGCATTTTAGCCACTAGATGTCCCTCTCTGATCACACATCTCTTGCTGCTGTCCTGTGACTTTCTGCTGTTAGGAGATTGAAAGGTTTTATATGTAATTGAGCATGCACCTTTGATTTGAAGCATTTTGCGGACAAAAGTTGTAGTTATGCAATAACACTGGCCAGAGCTGAGTGCTGGTCTTACACACTGTAGTGAGACTTGCCTTTCCGTGACTTTAGGAGAAAGCTGTAGGTCTGCATCCAACGCAGCTTGTGTTAGATGAAATATACAGACATGGATCCCTCTGAGATAGTCTGTGAAACGCTCTGGGGGCTCCTGCCAAAGGGTCAGCAGCTGCAGCGAGGCCTCCGATCAACAAAAAGCAAAGGACGCAACACGACAAGCTGTCAGTCTGCATGTCACCATGAGTGGGCTGACAGAGAGGAACAGACAAGGGGGATTCATACAGGTGTGTGTGGAATCTCAGCCCCTGAAATCTTTTGTTCTGGAGGTTTAATTTCACTTATTTTGCCATTATACATAGACAGAATTTGGCTTGTTCTCTTGCTTTCATTGTTTTGGGCTGTTTTCCACTAAGTGTCTTGGTGTCTTTGGAGCTTCATGACACTACCAGAAACTGTCTCTCTCTATGTAAGCTTATCCAATCCAGCAAAGTGCCAGGGCACACTGGCTGCACTCCCTAAAGAGGCCTTACACAGATTTGGTGCCATGTTTTTAATTCAAAATATCACGAGCAAGCATTACTGCTCTGTGTTATGCCGAACACACATTTACATCTATAAATATCTAGCTATTCTCATAAAGGTATAAAACGCTGCAGAACTTTCCACAACCAAAGTGGAAACACGTTTTCTTGCCGCTTTTGTTTTTGCTATGCTATGTCTGCCAACATAAAGCCACTGGCAAGAAGAAAAAAAAAGTCTTTTTTTCTGCTACTTTAAGCTTTGGTAACTCTTTTGAGAGAGTAGTAGTATTGCTTCTTTCATGAGTCATTTCCTGTAGCTTTACAAACAACTTCCTGAGTAAAGGTCACTCTGTCATGTCACGGCAGCGCTCTGGCGTGCTTTTAGTTTGAAGGTTTGTTGGGGCATGACTGTGTGTCTTGCTTTCATGCAGGTGTTTCTTTCCTTCCCTGCAATGTGTTGAAGTTTGTGCATGATTTCTTCCACTCCAAATTGTATGGAGGCAAATAGAGGCTGTAATCATTTGAATTTTACAAGCAACTGAAAACCCAATTTTGAAATATATATTTTGTTGTTTTAGCACCACTGGTGTATTGATACAGTATATTTTGCTCTGAAAACCATGTATCTAAATGTATATGGTTCATACTTGCGGTTTAGAGGAGACAGTTATCTGCAAAAGCCTGGATCTCAGTGAAAGTTTTGCCCAATGTCAGCTGGGATCGGCTCCAGCCCCTCTGCAGTTACGGATAATGAATGAATGAATGAATGATATATGCATGATTATAGCTTATAAAATATTATGTATTATTAATGATCAAACTAAGCAACAGTTTATAAAGAAGTTAAAATGAACTCAACCTCAAACAGCAACAACATTAAAATGCTGCTTACATGTTAATGCATCAGTAATAATCATATATAACAATAATAAAACACTGGCAGGGCCATTCTGCTGCATCATGACAACTTTTACTTTTGATGCTTTAGGTTTGCTGACAATACTAATGTACTTTTACTCAGTGGTGGAAATTTACTTTACTCAGCACAATTTTGAGGTACTTGTACTTCACTTGAGTATTTGCATTTTCTGCTACTTTAAACTTCAACTCCACTATGTTTTAGAGGCAAATATTGTACTTTTTAGTCCACTGCATTTATTTGAGACTTATAGTTACTAAACACTTTGCATTTTGATACATACAAAATATATGTTCAGCTTATAAAACACGATGCACTGCTTAAACTACCCAACTAACAATTAACAGCTCAAGCAGCTACAAAATTACAATGTTGTCTACATTAATGAACCAAAAAAGTGTTATTGCTATATATTTACTTCAGTAAAGGATCTGAGTACTTCATCCACCATTGGTATAAAAGCAAATACAGTATAATGTATACAATAGCATAGTACAACAAGGGTGCAGGTTTGGTTTTAATATTGGATTGGACATTTTGGACCAATATGTGTGTATGCAATATATATTTGCTCATAACTTTCTTAAAACAGCACTTGTGTCATGTGGATTTCTTTGGATTTAAAGTCATATTTCACATTTTAGAATTGTTATCTGAGGCTTAAATTAATATTTAAAAATGTTCATTGATCAATCTACAGTAGTGACTCAGTAAATACTCAGACCTTTTGCTTCAGTAGAAGAAGTAATACTATGCGCTTTAACGCCATTACTTTTTTTAACACATTAACGCAATCGATCTTTACGAGGTTGTAGCCATTTAAAGATGGAGTGGATGCTGGCATCATATGAAACTATAAAACCTAAAGAATCCATTGGTACCAACCATGACAACCCAGCTTGCAAAGAAGGAGGCTAAATCAGCTAAATTTCCGTGAGGAAAAACTGGCATGGGCATTTACAAAAGGGGTCCCTTGACCTCTGACCTCAAGATATGTGAATGAAATTTGGTTCTATGGGTACCCACGAGTCTCCCCTTTACAGACATGCCCACATTATGATAATAACATGCAGTTTGGGACAAGTCATAGTCAAGTCAGCACACTGACACACTGACAGCTGTTGTTGCCTGTTGGGCTGCAGTTTGCCACGTTATGATTTAAGCATATTTTCATTATATGTTAAATGCAGTACCTGTGAGGGTTTCTGGACAATATTTATCATTGTTTTGTGTCGTTAATTGACTTCCAATAATAAATATATACATACATTTGCATAAAGCAAACATATTTGTCCACTCCCATGTTGATAAGAGTATTAAATACTTGACAAATCTCCCTTTAAGGTACATTTTGAACAAATAAAAAAAAATGTTTTAAAAATAATTTGCGAATAATCATGGACAATCAAGCAATCAATCACGATTACATATTTTAATCAATTGACAGCCCTAATAAATACTCAAGTAAAGTACAAGTACCTCAAAATTGTACTTAAGTACTGGCTTCCCTCTACTTGATGCTGTGTTTTAACTGTCTGTTGACATTTTAACACATCACCTCTAAGTCAGTTCTCTATTTTCTAGTAATTTGATCTTCAGAGAACAAATTGTTCTGTTTTTAAGACTCAGCATTGCGTCTCAAGAGGGCGCACCACGTGTTCATCACCACCAGTCAAACTGACTCTCTTTCTTTCTCTCTGTCTGAAACATTTTAAATCAGTTAAAGTTTAATTTGCTCTCTCTGGTCGAAAGTGTTCTTCTTTGCTTCACATAAAGTTGATAAAAGGTTACTGAAAGTTAAAAAGCTTCTCTGCGGGGTTTTTTCTCTTTGTTATTCAGCACAGTGAACACGGAGGGACTCCCGCATCTCCTCATCACGCACTGATCACGTTCCTGTCTCAGCCAATCAGAGGCGGCGAAGACGCTCCGCAGCGCTATAAAGCCAACGTGGACTCAGTGGAGGAAGCAGGAATGAAAGACAATAGAAACCTCCACAAAGACCACGCATCTAGATGCTCTTATAGTCTTTTGATATTTTCCTACACTTAACATAAGGTAAGGGCTGTTTTTTCCTTATTTACAGACTGGATTTATTTCTACAAGGAGGAATTGTTTTCTATTTGTGTACTGCTGAAACTTTCCCTTTGTTTCTACAGGTCAATGTTTAGATGTTGACTTTACTCTAACATAAATAGTGTGTAATGTAACCTTGTTGAATTCCACTTCTCTTGTCTCATATGAGCGTTTATAAATCAGAGCAACAGATGATTATATAGGCTGATGGTGCTGTTGTTGTATAATCTGTCATAATGTAGTCATTTTTCCTTGTACACATTTAACATTTAACTTGTAAACCTCATCCATGGCATCCTCTCTGGTTATACATATTTCATATGTTGCATTACATTCAGATATAATGGCTCCACTGTGTGAGGCTCATGGTCTGCTCTCTTTGCTCAGCAGGTTTTTGGTCAAGAAAGATGGCCACCTCAGCAAGTTCAAAACTGAACAAAGCTGTTAAGCAGCAGTACATGGACCTCCCTCAGGGAGACAAGGTCCAAGCCATGTACATCTGGGTCGATGGTTCTGGAGAGGGACTGCGCTGCAAGACCAGAACTTTGGATTCTGAACCCAAGTCGATTGAGGGTAAGATCTGGCTCCAATATGCATGCTGATGCAATATGATGCATCAGCATGCCGTAAAACCAGGGCTGTCAATCGATTAAAATATTGAATCGCTATTAATTCCATGATAGTTTATAGCGATTAATCACACATTTTTTATCTGTACAGAATGTACCTTAAAGGGAGATTTGTCAAGTATTTAAAGTGCGGGTAGGCAGTATATTTTTGGCATCATTGGGCAACAATTCCATAATAACCTTTCAGCATATTGTTATTTAAGTGTTCTGAGAGAAAACTAGACTTCTGCACCTCCTCATGGCTCGGTTTTCAGGCTTTTATAAAAAATCTAGCCTGTGAAGGGAGCCTTTGACCAATCACAGGTCATTTCAGAGCTTGTTGTGTGCTTGTTCTATCTTTTGCTACTGTAACTCAAAAATATCCCCTCAGGGATTAATAAAGTACCAACGTACCTACCTACCTACCTACCTATAGTGAGCATTCCTATTGTCTGTGCTCTGGTCATGTGAGCGTAACTTGGCGTTCCTTCACCAGATTTCACAATGGCTGCCCCGTCACAAACTTTCTCATTTTACAGCTAAACAGTACACTAAAACATTTGAGGTGAGAAATAGGCATTAACGTAACAAAATATTGATTAATATTTGATCAGCGCTGCCTAGTTTGACAGTTTGGTCGGAGTTCGAGTGATTGACAGTCGGCTCTCATAGACAGCAGATGGATATCAGACCAGATAGCTCTGACTGCTTGTTTTCTTCCGGTCTGTGAAATCTGGCAGATGTCGTTAAGAGCACCGGAGGACACAGAGGCACATGATTTTTTTCAGGTTTCCTTATTCATGTACTACTGTCACAATATAGCGACCGTTTTATAAAAATAAACTTTTTTTAATAATATTTGCTACAATCTCGCCTACTTCAGCTTTAATACTTTCAATGTCAATTTATTATTGGAAATCAATTACCAACACAAAACAATGACAAATAATGTCCAGAAATCCTCACAGCATAGAAAATATGCTCAAATCATAACATGGCAAACTGAAGTCCAACAGGCAACAACAGCTGTCAGTGTGTCAGTGTGCTGACTTGACTATGACTTGCCCCAAACTGCATGTGATTATCATAAAATGGGCATGTCTGTAAAGGGGAGACTCGTGGGTACCCATAGAACCCATTTTCATTCACATATCTTGAGGTCAGAGGTCAAGGGACCCCCTTTGAAAAAGCCGAAACACTTTTTCCTCCCCAAAATTTAGTATAAGTTCGGGGTGTTATTTAGCCTCCTTTACAACAAGCTAGTATGACATGGTAGGTACCGATGGATAGAGATCAGCGGCCTGTCGGATTTTTAAAAGGTTAATTGAAAATCGCAAGTTGCATTAATGCGTTAAAGAAATTAATGGCGTTAAAACAAATTTGTGTTAAGGTGTTATTGCGTTAACTTTGACAGCCCTAAGTAAAACATTGGAGACTTTGGAGTAGATTATTGATTTCAGTTGTTGTTTTTCTGTCTCAGATCTACCCGAGTGGAACTTCGACGGCTCCAGCACCTTTCAGTCAGAGGGCTCAAACAGCGACATGTTCCTGATCCCCGCCGCCATGTTCAGGGACCCGTTCAGGAAGGACCCCAACAAGCTGGTGCTCTGCGAGGTGCTCAAGTACAACCGCAAGCCAGCAGGTAAATAAAAAGCAGATAAGAACAAAGAGATTACAGTTAAAGTTGTCTTGTATTTCAGCTAATCCATA
>CAKALG010011478.1:0-12032 GCA_916700815.1 Helicolenus hilgendorfi
GTAGCCGTCAGCACATTCTCCATTGTGGCGCTTCTCTGGATGCAGCACATATGTTGTATGGTGCTGGTGCACCCCTGTACCATACCGTCCCCACCAAAACCAACACGACCCGCTGGGGCTCAAAAACACGTGGCCCCAGCTCTCCGGAGAAAAAAAACAACAGATCACACATCTACCTTTCCACTGGAAATGTACCATGAACAGAGGAGACACATGGGATGCTCCTTCAGGCTTAAAGAACCAATCTAAGGTGCTGTTCAGTCACAGCTCTTCTCCTATTGCGCTAGAAGTGAAGAACCATATTTCTATCACCTTCTATGTGCCAAATCAAGTGTATTCTGTCAACACATTTCTGCCCTCCTCTACTTCGTTGTGTGATAATACTGTAGGTGAGGTGTTCTTCCTCTCCATATGGACACACAACTGAAGGAGATTAACTTTCTAGTTGGTTGATGTGTATATTACGCCGTACACTTAAGCACTCAGCACTATGAGCACATGTTCAGTAGAGCGTATGCATGCAAAGTCTGCTGTATGAAAGAGGTATAAATACTCAGAAACAAGGGCGCGGACATACCCATTATACGTTATCACACGCTCCACTATGCAGACATTTAGGGCTGTCAATCGATTAAAACATTTAATCGCACATGTTTTATCTGTTCAAAATGAACCTTAAAGGGAGATTTATCAAGTATTTAACACTCTTATCAACATGGGAGTGGACAAATATGCTGCTTTATGTAAATGTATGTATATATTTATGATTAGAAATCAATTAACAACACAAAACAATGACAGATATTGATCCAGAAACCCTCACAGGTACTGCATTTAGCATAAAACAATATGCTCCAATCATAACATGGCAAACTGCAGCCCAACAGGCAACAACAGCTGTCAGTGTGTCAGTGTGCTGACTTGACTATGACTTGCCCCAAACTGCATGTGATGATCATAAAGTGGGCATGTCTGTAAAGGGGAGACTCGTGGGTACCCATAGAACCCATTTACATTCACACATCTGGAGGTCAGAGGTCAAGGGACCCCTTTGAAAATGGTCATGGCAGTTTTTCCTCGCCAAAATGTAGCGTACGTTTGGAGCGTTATTTAACCTCCTTCATGACAAGCTAGTATGACATGGTTGGTACCATTGGATTCATCAGGTTTTATAGTTTCAGATGATACCAGTGTCTTCATTCTAGCTTTAAACAATTTTGCGTTAACGTGTTAGTATTCTGGTTGCCGAAAGTTGAAAACAGTTCAACTCTGGGTAAAACGCTGCCCTTCTGTGTTCTGAATTTAACAATAAACAAGTATTTAATTAGTTTTAAAACTGTCATCTTCGTTCTTTAATAAGCAAGAATAGACTTAATCAAACCCTAACGATAAAGCAATAATATCACATGTTGCTCTGTTGAGCCAATAATCATCACCACAGGGGGAATTCCTTCACCGCGACAGCCCTAATGCCACCAAATCCTTCACACTGCCCCTTTAAAGTCATATCAACACAACACTTTTAAAGTATCCAATTAAAAAAATCATAATCGTACTTATGAGCCGGTGAATTAAGCTTCCTCTAAACAGCACCAAATACGCAGCCATCCATCTAATATCCATCTCACGCTCGCTGCTCATCTCTGGACCGGTGCTCAGCCGTCTCTCCTCCGACACTTTCATGCACAAAAATACAGTTTGGAAATCTAGTTGAAAGTGCAGCTTGTCCCACTTTCCCTGTTTCAGCGAGGTTTTTGTGTGCCACAACTCTAAAGTGCTGATATTAATTGAAAACAGGATTTGGACTGGCGGTAAAGAGAGGGGTAAGGGTCTCCAAACCTGGCGTTCTAGCTCTCCAAACCATCCTGCCACAATAGTTCAAAGCTTCACAAAACTTTCTCTGCAGACATTACAAAAAACAGGATTATACAGGACCATTAAAGCAAAACTGGGATGCAGGATATATATTTTATAAATGCAGTTATTGGGCTACCAAACACATCTAATCTAAACTGGATTGGCATTTTAATTCTGGCTTATTTTGGGCCAAGGGGAACTTTGGTATTAGTATTACAACATACTCAATATTAACTCCAGTCATGAGTCATGAGTAAACACTAGATCAGGACAGCTCTAACTAGATTCACCTATGTATTGCCATATATTTGCTTCATTTGAGTCTATGCGGAGGTATAAAGGAAGTTACCGCTCTTATTGTTGTAGTCTGAGTAACGTGATATCATATCTGTTCCGTATCCGTCAACCAAAACAAACCGCAGCGAGACGAAACCACAAAGCAGAAACCGGTGGAGGGTCTGTGTGGATACGAGCTGCACCCTCACATGTTAAATCCAGCGTGGTTAAACACTACACATCCAGTAAAGGATGGAAACACTTTGGGTTTCACACATTGACAGGAAAAGCAGAACTAGACATCACGGCTGAAGCTGCATGCTAACTCTGTCACAGACAGGAAACGTTATCGTATGGCGGTAACGTGGCGGTCGAGCCGGCCGACGCTACGACTGTAGAGCGCCCATACACTGACATTTATGTTCTCTGCATTGAAACGGCCCCGATGGAGCTGACCATGGATGGATAAAGAGCTAGAGACCACCTTGGAGAAGTTAGAGGAAGTAGACACTTGTGAGTACGTCTGGTTTTCAAGATAAGGCGTTAAAGGGAACTGTATTCTTTGTTTTTTGGGTTTGCTGGAATAAATATAATAAATAATTCCTGACAATGAGTGATTAGTTGATTTCAGGACATGTCTGACTACATACATGCTGAAAATCAAACATTTTAATGTATTAATTTAGATATTTTTCAAATTAAAAGCCCCATAGAAGTGTATGATTCAACTTTTTCCCGTAGTGTAGTGTTAAAAGAAATCAACAATAAATCATATTATTGAATAGCAATACATAAAAATCAAAATACATATCAAATCAGCACCGAAGTATTGTGATAGTATCGAATCAGGAGATGGGTGAATCGTCCCGGCCCTAATTTTATGTGCCAACTAATGACTCCATAACGTCCACTTTATCACACCAATGTTCACATTTTGAAACCTGAGCACCACGGACAAACCTGCCAGAGGAGCAAAAGCAAAACCAAAAGGCCCGCGCACATTTAGCTTTTCCATATGAAACCGGAAACCACTTTGCAAATAAGCTTCTCAAACCAGTCAGTCATCATTCATACTTAGTAACGAGAACAAGGGAAATCAAAGCAGCTGTTGTCATTTTTAATTTCTTTGTTCTCCAGAATCAAAGATTCTCAAAACGCATTAAAGGACCTGAAAGAAACATTTCGGGAAGACTGAAAATGTCTTTTTCAGGTTTGTTCTGACGTGTGGAGTTTCACATGACAGCTGGGTAAACTCATTCCCTTTACAGGAAGAAAAACTGCTCCGGAGCCTGGGATTGTGAGGCCGACAGGGTGTGGGGCAGGAAAAACTAGAGAGGGCAAATTCAGCCGGCAGAGCTGCAGCAGTCATTACATAAAAGAGGGGGGTTATGTAACGCCTGTGGGTTTCGTGTTGAGGAACTTGGGCCGAGCTTAAACACATCCAGATGTGTCGAACGGGACAGAAACCTATACCGGCACTCACTCACATACATACATAAACACAAGGGGAATACATAGCTAAGCTACTCAGACTGCAGAGTAATGCTGAGCTGTAAGCATGAAAGGCACGCTGTAGTCTCAGCCAACCTTAACTCACAAGCAGCCAGGCCTTTTTCACCGTCATACAAAACAACATGGACTCTGGATCATCCGACTCTAGTTTCATCATCTGACACACAAAAAAAGGGCTGGTACATTTTAGCGCTGGTCAGATAACAAATTCCCGACATTTTCCTGGTTCTGTCTACGAGCCATTATGTAAGCTCTGAGATTTCCTGATGAGCATTATTGTTGCCTCAGAAACAAGGAACTGTGCCCACTCGTTTCTCAACACAGAACAACCCGTGCTCCGTGTCTAAATAAACAGACTTTCCATGAATATGTAGCTAATGCATTAACAGTGTCATTTTCTAGCTCGGTATAAAAGCAGTTATATTCTGGAGCTCGGCAGCAGCAGCACCCACACCCTGCTAGAGGCCGTTGTGGACGTCACATTCACAGGCAGACTGGAGCAGAAAGGCCCTGCAGCATAAGCACGACAACAGATGTTGGCTGGCCCCCAATCCTCTAAGATACGGGAAACCACGTCTACAGCATAGACAGGGATGACAGGATTAGTTTGTAAGCATCCAAACAAGCAGCCCAAATAGGTTATTTTTCCACACTGCTGCCAACTCAGCTGACGTTGAATAATTGAGGTGCTGCTGCCTGAAGAACACATTACATTGTCTGTAGTGTTGACTGCTGTAAGCCATTAATTGGTAACTGAGACAAAACGTCAGTTGTGAAAATGTGGCATTATGGTTATATAGCTTACACACACACACACCCTACTTCCTGGACGTGTTCACAACGAGGAAAGGTTTGCAGGGTTGCGAGCTGAGAACCTGTTTTTTTACTTGTTGTGTGATGGATGATTATACAATGTGCATCAGACGGCTGCTTTTAAAAAGGCATTACAGATGAGCAGTTTGCGAGGCAGCTTTCACTCGCTGTACAGAGGAATTATTAGGCTTACATGTGCAAAACCTGCAAGTGATGTGTGTTTCTGTGACAGCAATACAAAAGCCTTCAAACACGGCTTATTCAAGAACATCTGAGCCAATTAACGCAGCTCTCTGTGGCCTGGTTAATATGCTCAAATTGCACAATTTTGCTGTGTTGTGTAGCGAGTAATACAGGCAATAAAACAAAGCTCTTGTTGCCCTTATAAAACACGGCTGAACCGTTTGACAAGTGCGCTCAGGTCTGGGTTGTTTTTATGAGTGAAAGGTGACATTGGGTTGCTTAACACATCTCCTGCAGGGAGGGCAACGTCTCGATATTCGCTTCAGCATGCTGTTATGTGGGTCAGCATCTAAAGATTACAGTTACTGATTAATTAATCAGTCAACTAGATTCATTATCAAATTAATTCAAAGCTTGCAGACACTTGTGTGTCTTCTTCATATGGTGTTATAACTAGGGCTGTCAATCCATTCAAATATTTAATCATGATTAATCACTGTTCAAAATGTACATTAAAGGGAGATTTGTCAAGTATTTAATCCTCTTATCAACATGGGAGTGGGCAAATATGCTGCTTTATGTAAATGTATGCATATATTTATTATTGTAAA
The DNA here is from genome assembly GCA_916700815.1 of Helicolenus hilgendorfi. Taxonomy (NCBI): domain Eukaryota; kingdom Metazoa; phylum Chordata; class Actinopteri; order Perciformes; family Sebastidae; genus Helicolenus; species Helicolenus hilgendorfi. The sequence goes on from CAKALG010011478.1 coordinate 5,253, forward strand.
TCAATTAACGACACGAAACAATGACAGATATTGATCCAGAAACCCTCACAGGTACTGCATTTAGCATAAAACAATATGCTCAAATCATAACAAACTGCAGCCCAACAGCAACAACAGCTGTCAGTGTGTCAGTGTGCTGACTTGACTATGACTTGCCCCAAACTGCATGTGATGATCATAAAGTGGGCATGTCTGTAAAGGGGAGACTCGTGGGTACCCATAGGACCCATTTACATTCACACATCTGGAGGTCAGAGGTCAAGGGACCCCTTTGAAGATGGACATGACAGTTTTTCCTCACCAACATTTAGCGTTATTTAGCTTCCTTCACTACAACCTAGTATGACATGGCTGGTACCGATGGATTCTTTAGGTTTTCTAGTTTCATAAGATGCCACTATCTTTACTCAAGCTTTAAAAATGAGCCCGCTACAACCTCCGAAAGATCAATTGCATTTATACGTTAAAAAAATTAATGGCGTTAAAACGAATTCACATTAACATGTTACAAACAAAGAATATTAAAGTACGCTATATACTAGGGGTGTAACGGTATGTGTATTCACCCTGAATCATTCGGTAGAGGACGTTCGGATCAGTATGAGACATCCTTTCGGTACGCCCTGAGACTCAAACAGCTGTTTATGTCTACTACTACACACATGGAAAAGAAATTCTCGAGTGCTCGAGCTTTACCCGGAAAGTTGTCAGTTGCAGCACGCTAGTTGGCTTCGCCCGGTTAATCAGCTCAATGAAAAACTGCTTTAGTCAAATTATATGCCAACGTTGTTTAACTGAAGTCAGGTATATCTGTATATACACTTAGAATAATTAATTTACAACGACATCACCTGAATGTGTCGATTAGCTGTTTTTTAGCTGACAAAAACAGACTGGACGGCGAGTCCTTCTCTCCACGGCGTTCAGACAGCCTCCCACCGCAGATTCAGACGGTGACAAACTAATCTCTATTACTAAAAGAGTGTTTATTGCTGCGTATGCGACCACACTCGATCATAAGCAATTCAGAATTAAAGCATATTGTCAAAGTGCTTGAGCCCCTCTACAATGTGCCTTTTAAGCTACATCCACACTGATGTTTGTTTTTAAATTTTCAAGCCCCTAAATCGGAGACGTTTGAAAACGCCGCTGACCCCGTTTTAGTTTTTAAACCCCAGGGTTGTGTTTCAGTCTGAGACATTTGAAAACGATGACGCAGAAGACACCAACGTTCGCTTCCTTATTGGCTCTTATCAGTCCTGACGTGTCCTTCCCTGATATTCGTCACGCCCCATCACCTGAACCTTTTCCGGAAGAAAACAAACATCAGCCTCGACCACCAGCGAGTTCATTTCAACATGAATAACGAGTTACAAGCGTTGCTGAACGTGTTGTCTCTGCTAGCAGCTGCTGTTTAGTTAAATTCTGACAAGCCTGCAAATGCTGTAGTTTATGAACACACATCCAACTCCAGCTTCATCAACGAGGTGTACAAAAGAAACAACTTATCTCTGGTGTTGGAGGTTTCATGTTTGCACAAACCTTAGTATAACTCCACCCTGTAATATGGAATAATGCCGATCCACTGATAAAGAAAGCATACATTAACAGGGACCTATTTTTACGCAGCGAGGACTCAGCAGTTGTTAACAACGGTGACTAATGTTGCAAGAAGCTGTACCTGCTTCACAATAAAACCCTGACAATGGTAGGCTTTCATGGTAAAGCAGGAACAAGATGTGTCATGTTTGTTGGAGCTGAAGATAAACTGCAGCTGAGAACAGAATACCAGTCATTTCTTCCCGGTTGTTTAAGGACATTAGAGGGAGCTTTGGTCAAGATTAGAGAGAAACGCAGTGATGACTGTAATGACTTAGGCAGGAGTCATATTACCACTGTATGTATCCCTGCTGGTAAATCTGAATAAGACCTCAGGGGTTTTTCAGATGCTTCGTCATGTATGGAGCTACATGCAGGTAGTACTAAATGTTTAAAGGCTACGAGAAACATGAGTCATGCTTGAGCTCAGGAACAGACGGTTGCTTCTCATCGGAGAACGAATATAATGAGAGAATGGAAACACAATTACTTTGTATGCCCAACACTGCTTGATAATGTACGACACTCATCTGTGCTGAGGTACGACAAAAGGTTAAATCCTACAGTCTGAAATCAGCATCCGCCACCCGCCAAATGTGGGTAAATGTCAGCAAAATCGTCAGGTAATCCGCCACTTTAGCTGGGAAAATGCTCGGGATGGGAACAGAATCGGTTCCCGTTGAGAACCGGTTCCTTGTTGTCTTATCCCTTGGCATCGTATGACTACTACCCAACGGTCCTCCATTCATGAACACCTTGATGACCTAAAATTAAAGCATCCTTTAAAACACATTTTCCTTAATATGGCATTTATATTTATGAGGTTTAATTATCTACTTACTCTTTATCCCGGCCAAATTAATGTTTTAGCGTTTTCATCTTAACAATATATTCTTTAATTTAATGAGAAAATGTTATTTAAAATGTTGCCTTTTCCAGTTTCAATCATCAAGACCCCAATGTAGCCGATAAGTCTAATTCAATATACTCCTTGTTATTCAAAAGGAGATTTACTTACTGTGGAAATCCCCTACAACTTCCACGGGTCTCCACTTTCAAAAAACCCCTCTGGATAGTTACAGCTTTCACTTTCATTACAAAAAACGAATAATACTAATTATTAATGTAATAATTAAGAGTAGGGATGCATATTTCATGCAACATCAATGATTATCTACTTATAATAAACACATAATTGACTGCATAATAAAAAGTAGTGGATCTGACTGACAGGATATGAGGCTATAAATTACACAACATGGCCAAAATACAATAAACTGTTTTGATCTTTTGAAGGTGATGGGTTGAAGGGGAGCACAAATATAAATCAATTCAAAAAGCTATACAAGAAAGACATTTTTGGGAGGTATATGGTTGAGGAAGAGTTGCGTTAAAAGGTTGGTTATATACTTTTTAACTCCGGATGGATTTGTGGGTTGTAAATTAACTTGGGATGCTGTTCATATATTCAACTTGGGATGTAAATAAATCTGGGATAGTTTTTATGTTATATTATATCATCATTCTATGATATATGAGTTAATAGAGGAGAAGTGAGAAAGGGGTAGGGAATTATACGTTTTTCTTCTACCTACTCCTTTTCGGACACTATAACTCTTGTTTTGTTTGTTATTATTTTGTATCTGTTTTTATTTATTATATGTTCGAAATAAAGTCTTTCATTCATTCATTCATTCATGTTGAGGTGGAGGTGAATGATAAATTGATCAGATTTATTTTGTACATCTCAAAACAGCGTTCATAGACGGGATGGGCGATATATCAAAAATACTCAATGTATTGCGGCTTGTTCAATACGGGATGTCGAATCTAAGAGTACAAATGTTAATTGTCATGTCATTTTTTAAAGCCTGCAGCATGAGGTTGGCGTTTCGCTTCTCCCGCTTAGCGAAAGTGTGTGTCGTATGAGCATGGATGTGCGTACTGGGCGTGTGTTTTTTCTATCTGGAGGGAAGCAGGAAACGGGGAAGATTGGAGGAATGGAAGAAGTGAAGCGCCAAAGCAAGTTCATAGGTGTTGAGGTCGGAAAAGGTGATGGAAGATGCCAGCCTCCACTTCAAAAAAGACGGTCAAACTAGCCCCCACATTGTTTTTTAGTACGTGTATATACTAGACATATACGGTAAGAACGTGTAAGAACTGGTTTCAAAATAAAAGCGACCAAGAACTGACTTCAAAATAAGTGATCTTCTGGTGAATGTGATAAATCAGTCAGTCAATAGTAAATGAAGAAATTAAACAAAATTAATAAATAAAATATATATATTTTTAAAAACTACCACCTGCAAACGGTGTTTTGGGGAAAAATGTAATTTCAGTTGTCTGAATAATTAGTCAAACTACATTTTCAATCTGACTTCAATATAACAGTACGCCACCTCAGAGAGTCCAGATTAGTTTGCTAGAATGATCCTGCTGGGACGATCATAACGCTTCAAAAGGGTTAAATCAAACTGTTCTGTTATTTTAGAGAAAAATACGGAGATATATATCACATTATAGCCTAAAAATACGTTGCATTGTTCTCATCTGAAAGGCTTTTATTGCCCCAATGTGCACTTTTATGACCACAGAACAACATAAAACATCTATATCAAAGAAGGTGGTGTTACGTAATTACAAACTGTGTACCTTTAAGTCATGGTACAGTACATTGCCCAGCTGTCTCGCCTGCATATCTTTTACATAATGAGACGCCCTTTTCGGGTCAACAAACTTCCTCATTGCAACATTCACCTTTGCTATCCACATAATTACTTCTATATCTTAACATTATATTACAGTATTGTGCTAGTTTTGGCCATTATCTATTTGTTAAAGTAGTAGTTTAGTTTTGAAAGTTAAAGATCTGAAACAATATGCAGAATATGGATTTAATAACTCAATGTGATTGCTACCTTTGTTTACATAAACTATGATATTCATAATGACTCCTACAATCTCAGGCCACATAAATGTGTTTTCACTGTCCACTTTCCTTGCTATAAATTTGCACATAAACTGCCCCAACACCTCCTTTGACCTAAAATAGGACACCGACCCAGTCTGAATACATTACGAGCTATTTTTCTACTTTTGAATCACGCATGCGACACGCACACAAACAAGCTTCCTGTTAGGTTATGAAGATATTTGGGTCAAAGGTCTAAAGTCAACACAGGAAAAGGATAATAAAAATCTGTGTTCTCAGCTACGTTGTTAATAATCTACCCAATCCTACACAGGTCAGTAAGTCCATTAACGCTGCTGACCCACCTGCTGTATTTTTCCCCCCTTTTCCAAACACTAATGACACAGAAATGACTACTCGTATGTGAACTTCCCATGGAATACATTTGCAAGCTCCTGCTGAGGTTGAAACTGACATCACAACAGGCAGCGTGTAAAAACATACACCTTCTGCAAAAAACCACCCCGACTCGATGTTTCCTCCTTGGTTTCAGTTTAAATCAAAACATTCATGGGCTCTGTGGGCGCTCACTTGTTTCGCGCTGCAGATAAACAGAACGTTCAGTTTCAGCCTCGGCCCCACTCAGGAGGAAGCGCTGTGTGACGAGAGAGCTTTTTTTACTTTGAGTCCGATCCAGCCTGTGTGCTCGCCACAGGATGATACCACCCACACCACTACACATGCTCTCTGGGAGAACGGTATCTCTACCTCCTCCCTGGAGTTTGACCCAACCACTACCGAGGCAGACGAGGCAGTTCAAATTGTCATTAGCACCTGCTAGACCTGAGTAGCATAAAGCAGAGCCAAGAAATACAGGGACTTTCACAAGACGGTTGAAGAGCTCCAAGCAGCATGGTAATTAGTTCTGGGATGGTACACCTATCTCCTGATTCAATACTACCACGATACACCTATCTCCTGATTCAATACTATCACGATACACCTATCTCCTGATTCAATACCATCACGATACACCTATCTCCTGATTCAATACTACCACGATACATGGGTGCTAATTCTATAAGTGTTGCGATTTTGAAGTATTGCGATTTGATTTTAGGATTTATTGCGTCAATTTTTAACACTAGACCATGGGGGAAAGTTGAATTATACACTTCTAGGGACTTTTACTTTGGAAAATATCTAAATTAATATAATAAAAATGTTCGATTTTCAGCATGTATGTAGTCAGAGATGTCCTGAAGTCAAATCTATCAGTCATTGTCAGGAATTATTTCCAGCAACCATAAAAAAAAATAAAAAAATAAGACATTTCCCTCACAAATTAGTGGTATTTTCTTTTTAATTTATAAGGGAAATGTAATATTTTATACCTCAGGTGAATATAATCCATCAATCTTATCTCCATATATGTATTTGTATATACAGTTCCCTTATTTTGAAAAACCGCACGTAGTAACCAGTGTTTACTTCTGCTAACTACGCCAAGTGCATCGCAAGCTCTCCTCATCCATGTTCAGCTCCATCGGGGCCGTTTGAATGCATTTAACATAAATGTCAGTATATAGGTGCTCTACTGTCATAGCATCGGCCCATTTGACCACGGAGATGAGAGTGACGGCCGGCTTGACCGCCACGTTACCGCGATACGATAACGTTTCCTGTGCGTGACAGAGTTAGCATGCAGCTTTAGCTGTGCTGTCTAGCTTTGCTTTTCCTGTCAATGTGTGAAACCCAAAGTGTTTCCATCCTTTACTGGATGTGTTAACCACAATTTAACATGTGAGGGTGCAGGTCGTATCCACGCTGACCCTCCACTGTTTTGTACTATCTCGTTGCGGCCGGCTGCGGTTCGTTTTGGTTGATTGGGACGGCATGTTACTCAGACTACAACAATAAATGTGAGTTACTTGTGCATGGGGATCATATAGTCAACTCTAAACTAATCTTATTGTGGATTTACTCACATAAATGCTGCTTTCAACATTCAACTGGAGCCTCCAGTGCTGCAGAATCATGTGTACATGTAAAACTCTAAATGAGCTTCTCAGTGGGTGAGGACACTTTTACTTACATTTTGACATGTCGCTGCTCAATGTCCACTCTGGTCAGCTCCTCCTCCTCCAGGTCAGAGTCCCCTCCAGAGCTACTCTCCGTTACGTCCGAGTCAAAGGCGCTTTCTGCAGAATGAAGGTTGGCCGATCCGCTCAGATACAGCCTCTCCAGCTCCAAGGGCATGGAGCCGCTTT